>JXPQ01055307.1:0-11701 GCA_001014675.1 Ephydra gracilis
TTAATTAAATTTAAATAAAAATTAAGTAAATGTTAACAGTACTAATAAAAAAAATTAAAATGTAAACAAAAACGAATAATTTAATTTTAATATAATTAAGTTAAAATTGCAAGAATCGAAAAAATTATATAATTGCAATTTAATATGCGTCTTAATCATTTACTTTTTGTCGTAAGACGTAAATAAAAACCAATGAAAATTTATTTATTTAACAGATAACTGGTAACTGATATTTGTTACTTAAGAGATAATTAGTTTTTTTTATTAATGGAAGATNTTTTGCTCGGAAATATTTCTAATTAGTTTTCCGTTAATAATAGTAATAATATTTATTTCAACTAGGATTAGTTTTATTAAAACATAACATAGATAAAATTAAGGGCATAAATTCTATTAAAAATTTTCAATAAACCAAAAAATATGTTCTGTTTACCCAAATTAGTTATTCGGCTTTCCCAAAAAATATTTGTATCGAATAATTCAATCTTCTGTATATTTCTTAAATGTATTGTTATGAGATATTGCGTGGTGAACTATTTCATAGCGTCTATGGACTCAAAACGAATAAAAAAAAGATTTTATTTGAGAGTATATCGGGTATTTTAAAGGTGTCTTCGAGTTTTTATAAAAAACTTTCCGAATGACAGATCAGTTTGCCTAACGATGTTGTTCATTTTGTAAATAACATACATTTTTGTTATACAAAAATTTAATATAAATTGAATAACCACTTCCAAGGTTACAAATTTGTAAAGATTCCACTAAGCGCTTGAAATTAATTCGACCATAGTATTTCGCTTATGTAGTAAATACAATCGTGGTTTTAGTGCAATCGCTGACAAATGTGATCGGACGTTATGCTAAAAAACATCGAGTGTATGGACTGATAGTCCATTATCGTAATGTTGGATAGGAGCATCCTTGCATATTTAAACCACTTCAATACATTTCTATTTGATTTGTTGAACACAATATTGTAAAAATATGTTCACTCGTTGGAAATATCATAATTTCTCAAAAAAAAAAAAAAGGCTTGGTTCAGTTTGAATTAAGAAGATCAACTGTGCTGCTGCATTACACTTATATAACAACGTATCAGATTACGAAACTCAGATATATGCGTATGAGCCGGAAACAAAACAGCTGTCGAATTTAGAAAAGTAGTTCTGTTAATTCTAAGTCGTACACGACCGTTGGTTTGCCATAATTTGTAGGAGAACTTTGCAAAATCAGCCGCCAAAGATAAATAATGCTTCATCAAAATATTGTGATTCCTAACATATATTGTCAAATATGGAGTCGAAACACCGAATTGTAACTCATATTCAATGAAGTCATGATTTGGCACCCAATGCCTTGGTCTCAAATTTTAAAGTTAAATTGCGTGATCGACGATTTATGAGTACCGAAGAAGCAGTTGGAACGTTCATAAACAATCGTATTTGAAGCGGAAAGAAAAAATCGCAATCAAAAATGGTATGAACGAATGCCAATGTGTATTGGACATCAAGGGGAATACTATGACAAAATTAAAATACTTTCATATATTACCATACAGTATTTGTTATTATTTGCTTTTTCCAAAATAGTCGTATTAATATTTTTATTAATGTATGACTTCCCGTGCTATCCAAAATAGGCAGAGCTTACGGAACAATTATTTGATGTGCAAAAGCCAACAAACCAATTTGATGAGAATATAAAAGATGAAATTAGTTATGGACACGTTGATGGAATCAAAAGTGTTTAATTAAACATATTGCTAGATGGTTTCGATTGAATGGTCAAAGAGATCACGATTTCTCCTTTACATTTCAATTATTAAGAAAATGCCACAACAACAAGTTAGTAGCGTTATCTCTGCAGAATAAAATTTATCAAGATTTCATGAAAGTGTTTGATGACAAAATTAATTAAATATTTCAGTACTTACGGAAGATGAAAAGTGTTATAAGTAAAAAAACATGCAGATGCATTAGTTTATGATGGAATACTGAATATGATGGGTATCCACATACATACTGAACATACCGAAGACCAACAAATATTTTTGTATATGAGCACCTGTTAAAAAGAAATTTAAGTCGAAAAACGTTGGATTGTCCCATATTCACCCAAAAAAAAATCGTATGTTCAATTTGAAAATATCAGTAGTGGGCACCAACGTAAAAATTGTTATTCAGGGCAAAGTTCTGACTTAGATGACTTCTTTACATCAACATATTAATAAGATAAAACTAACATACACTTTGCCAATTTCACGTGTATTATAAGGATATGTGAATTATTCTATTAAGTGCCGAGTGAAATCTCATATTTATTCAAGGTATTCGCATTTTAATATCTTAATGAGTGGGTTTTTCCGTATCATGTACAGTCGGTCATTAATATATAGTTTTATGGAATACTGTCTGGGCTTGCTCTGTAAAATTATGATTTAAAGCGGCGACGCGTTCACTCGTTAACCGTCATATACGTGGATACATAGTTAGTTTATTTAAAAGAACTCAAAATAACACTAGATCGACCAACCGGTCAAAATGCCCGTTTGCATGAATTAATAATTTAATGAATGAATAATTACAATATGTTTGCAAGCATGTTGTAATGTCGATAGTGTGTGTTGCAAACTGTGGTAACATTATAGTTGATCCAAGGATATTTTTCATTCTGAATGCATGATACATGATTCACATTTATGCGTCTATGTAATGTCATTTCCTTGTTGGTGCTTCTTGTGTATTGTCGTAATAAATGTATGTAGCGAAAAATTTGTTGACATATATTTATAATGCATAAAAGAAATTTATATTATATTCATTCAGGTAAAAGCTTTAACGTAAAGATTAATGCTATAATAATTGATCGTCAAATTATAGATCTTATTCTCCCGAATTAGAAGCATTTCAAGTACTTGGTAACTTATTGGACTTATAGCATGAAAAGTTCAATGCTTTTTTGCAGTTTTATTCGCAACTGGCGCATAAGAGGCGAGAAACTTAAAATTCCTATTATTTCCAAGAACAATTTCAAATACGTTTTACGCTTTGTACGCTTCGATACAAAATTTAAGAAGTCAATAATTGAAGAATGTCAAATTTTTAATGATCGCACATATTTAGGATTCATTTGTCAAAAATGCCAAAAGTGCTATTGGAACATTAAAAATTAACAGCAATTATTCTAAGCAAAAGCGACATGCAAATTCACTCAATACATGCCAAACAAACCCCATAAGATTTGAATAAAATTGTGGTTGGCCTCTGTAAATATTTAATATATTTTTAATGGGTTCCCCTATTTGAGGAAAAACGAAACAAAGCAATCGGAATTTCCTTTGAGTCAATTTGTCGCCCTCAAATTCATTGTACCGTTTACCTTTTATTACAGAAATGTAACGATTGACAATTTTTACCATCTTACCATTATTATCATTGCAGTTATTGCAGAAACATACAACGTTGGTGATAACTATCCGTACAAATCCGTATCTAAACTTGTTAAAATAAAAAATTATGTATAACCTCTATATTCCTCTATGTGACACTGTGCAGTCACCTTCTCGAAGATGGCCTCTCCAAATATTTTTCAATGCTTTCGACTTGGCAGTAATAAACGCATGCATTGAATGAAATATGTGGAGAAAACATAGCAAGACGAGATTTCTGTTTCAATGAGCAGAAGAACTTTCTTCAAAATAAAGAAGTGAAGGGAACTGAAGATTCCTCTAAACTACTTTACCAATTTTTTGAAAATATATCTCAGTTCTAATATACGAAAAACTTGCCAAATAGGTTTATGCAATAAATATAAAACCATCAATATTTGTGTTATATGTAGGCTGTTTGTGGTAAATGTATTTTAAAACAAATCTTTATTTGCACGAAATGTAATCTAAAAAAATAGAATAGTTTTTCTATTTATATAAATATATTTACGATGTAGTTTAAATTTTTTAAAGAGATATAATTTAATTTATTTAAGAACAACTTTAATTTATAAGTTTCTCAAATTTTAATATGAAAAATATAGTTTGAAAAAAACTAAACAACAAACTGGTAATTTTTACCGGTTGGAAGCAATATCTATACAACAAATGCTAGTAGCAGTAAAGTGTAAAGCGCATACGATTTCATTATATTTATTATTATTCCTTCTGTTTTTAACTTTAAAGAAAGAAAAAGAAAAAAAACAAGTGAAAAGGTTTATGTGGGCTAAGGCCGACAGTATAATACTCGTCGCTTGATTATTATTACAAAAAAATCGGGGAAGTACAGTACCTCTACATAATTACTCTGGATTAATTTCATTAATTTTAGTAAATTGCATTGTAGTGTATTCCCTTTTTATGCATCACATAGGTGCCTGATTTCAATGAATCAATAGTACGTAGATTTATTGTATTTGTTCACATAATACTGGAATTTTGTAAAATTTAAATGTGATCTTTGCATGATTAAGCAGTAAAGCGCCTAGTGAGGCCAGATAGGTCTACTGGAGGTAGCTCGAATTTTCATCCAATCCAGCCTATTTTTGGTACACAGAACAAATATATTTATGTAAACTTGATAATGAAATTTTGTTAATTTGTAATGATAACTGTGAGGAACCCTGTATAAAGTCTCTTTTGAGACTTTATTGGCCATTGGAAGTACCTCTGATTTTTATTCAATGATCTCCATTTCTAGGACACGGTAACATGGCTTAATTTCCCGCTTTATTTCGAAATTTTTTTGAAAAATATCTATAATATATATTCTAAAGGCTACAGTAGCATGACGCCCGTAATTTTGAATAAAAATGTGTATAATTAAGTGTACTGGAGGTACCCGAAATATTGGTCGGATTTCAACCAAATTCAAAATACGATCTCAACATTTTTCATAGCATATGTGTAACATTTCGTTAATGTAACTCATGACATTCATTCTCTTTTTTGGATACGGACAGATAGACATGGCTAAATTAATTAGTTTTGCGATTCTAGTCATTTCGGTATATATTTCAATACGTCTCTGGAGACTGGTTCTGCGTTTTACAAAGGTAACTAATATACACTTTGCCACTTTCATTGGTGACGTTTCTAAAAAAATACCAATACCATAATTACACATAATTTATTGGACGCTTTCTTCGAATTATTGAAGAGTAGTTTTTATTGGACCCATCCCCGAAATAATGAACAGCAGTTTTTAACTAGTTTTTTTTTTTTTAATCAAATTCAGGTAAAGTCTTTACTTTTTTGTCCTCGGGAAACACATGAACCGGGTTTAGGGTATAGTTTACAAGGTTTGGGGATTTTAGATCTATGGAATGAAGTTATGAACAGATTTTACCCTTTTACGAACTCGACCTAATTTAATTATAAAACACATCCAATTAAAAAGTCAATTGTACTTATTATGCTAACGTATAGAGAAGTGACGCGATGGACAGACAGATACTCTGCAATAACATTTTTCCGTAATTGAACATATGGTCGGAAATGAATACGGTTCAATAATAAGAAATGAAGATGGCATATTACGTTCTAGAAATTTTTTAACCCTCCAAGTAATGGGTTGTGCCTAAATCTGCAAAATACGCGTCTACCACGGCGACTTCCTAATTCAGCTAAATTTTCCCACGAACCATATTTTCATGTAATTTATACAGTTTGGCAGCAACGACATCGGAAGAATGTACTTGTGCGTTATCGCGATTAAACAGCACCGCCGCCAAATGCGGCCGTGTCTCCTCCAATTTTTTGTCGAAACGTCCCAATAACTCAATATAGTATTGTCCAATGGTCGTATTCCCTTTTTCTAAAAAATCCATACAGTTGACGCTTTTTGCTTCCCATAACATCGTCGCCATGACCTTTCCAGCCGATGGGACCATCTTAACGTCTCTTTTGGAGCAGATTGTCTGTAAGAAATCCATTGTTTTGTTTTTAGTTTTTGGTGTGTACTGATGAATGCAGGTTGCGTCTATGGTGACAATTCGACGCATAACTTACTTCGGATCTTACTTAAATTTATCTAAATACTGCTTCGAAATTAACAACCGCCGACAATTCGCTAATTTATTATGAAAAATATTAATTGCCATCCCGGTCAAAACATTTACGGTCTCTGCTACTTCACGCATTTCTGTTCGTCGACCAGCGAATATTATGTCGTAGAATTTTTAAAAAATTTCCTCAGTAACCACGACTGGTAGGCGTTATGGTCGTTCCTCACGGATGTTCGACATGATCAAAATTCAATCAATTCAATCAATATCAAACTGTGGTCATAGGTGGCAAAGTGCCCCCATAAACAGTGCTTTTTTTCATTTAAAAACAAAAAACAAATTACGGAAGGATTCTGCTATTTGCCCATCTTAGTTAAAATTATGAAAAAACGTCTTGCTCAAATGGCTGCCAAATCCAATCCATACTTTGCAGAAACCAGTAATACCTCCGGTAAACGAATGATTTGGGTAATAATAAAGAGGAATATTCTGTTTAGTTGAAAACTCGAACAATCTCGGGTAGTTAGGTCAACTGAGTATGGTCCATAAATATCCCTGTAACGTTCGTCAAATGAAAGTAGAAGAGTAGTAGGTACTGATGGAGTAGTTTTTATTTTTTATCAAAACAAAAATGCTTTCTAAATTTTTCAAAAAGTCCTTACAAACGAAGGAAAGAAAAACGTAATCGAATGAATATATCATTTTTTAAAATCGAACAAATTAATTGATAAAGTCAAGATCTGTGGAGAGTTAAAGAAAAGTTGTTTCGAACGGTTATACACTATTATCCGGCTAGACATTATTAATCTGACCGATGCTGATATGAACAAAACTGAAAACATGTTTAGATTGCGTAAAAAAAAAATCAAATTACTCGTAATTGAAGATTTATGCATTATTTGGCTATAATAATGACTGACCTTGGATGTATGAAATTTGAAATATTTAATAGAGTACTTACCACATGCACACTACTTTGTAGATTACTAGTTAACATTGTTGTTTCGGATGGTTTCTTCTCCGTCTTTTTCGCTGCACGCTTATTTTTACTTTCAAGAAATCGTTTTTGCAGAGCAGTTGTTTCATGATTTTGCTGTTCGCAAACTGTATTAAATGTTTGCTCATAACGTGGTACACAATCTGTTTGACGCCGTCGATAGTTTTCCATTCGTCTTCGTAGCCGATCGTAGACTTGTTGGCGTTTCGGTGGCACTGTTTCAGTTGCTGTGTTCCCTGTGTTGTTGCTGCCATTATTATTATTTGTTGTTGCTGCTGCTGTTGGTGTTGGCGTTGTTGCTGATGATGCAGAACTACCATTTCCTGAGCCGCCAGGGCCAAGGACGCCGCCAATGACAGTTCCCGCTGTGGCATTTGGTACTGTTGGTAGGGTTGTATTGAAATTTGACTGCGGTTGTGGTTGTTGTTGTTGCTGAAGGTTCTGTTGTTGTGCACTTTGTTGTTGTTGATGTTGTTGTTGTTGCTGCTGCTTTTGTTGTTGTTGCTGATGTTTCTGTTGTTGTTGCTGATGATGTTGCTGCTGATGCTGTTGCTGTTGATGCTGTTGCTGTTGATGCTGTTGCTGTTGATGCTGTTGCTGTTGATGCTGTTGCTGTTGATGCTGCTGTTGATGTTGCTGATGATGCTGATGTTGTTGTACCTGTATTTGTTGTTGCTGTTGCACATTATGGATTTGTTGTTGTTGTGATGATTGCAAATGCTGATGTTGCTGTAATTGTATTGCCAAATTCTGTTGCTGCCTTTGCTGATGCAATTGTTGTTGATGTTGCAAATGCTGCTGCTGTTGTAATTGCAAATTGATTTGATTGCGCTGTTGATGTTGCTGATGCTGATGCTGCTGGGCTACGGCTGCCTGGCTGGCGCTCTGAAATACAGGAATTCGTCCTGCATCCATATATACGCTCTTTTATTTCCAATCTACCGATATTTTTGTACACTCATGCTCATTGACTTGTTTTTCTCAAGTAGATACTATCAATTCAATTCTATGCCCCTCAGAGGCTTCAAAATTATGTTCTGGACATTTAACCTCTAATCACTCGGGCCATTACTCACATGCACTGTAATGAAGATTTTAATTATTTATGACTTCTGATTGTATCGGTAGCGCTCATACGTAATTAAATAAAGTAAATTATCATATATACATATTTCTTTTTTAAATATTCCTAAAGTGATTTTTTAAACATTCACACATTTTTTTTTAGATTTTCGAATTTTTACTTAATTATTTTGCATTCGGTCCTTAGCACTTATGATTGCGTTTACAAAAATTGCATTATTTGCGTAAAACGGAAAACAAATTATATAAATTTTATACAGAATGACTTTGTATTCAAAATACTTCAAGAAATATTATTAGCTATTAAAATGAAAACCAAATGCTTGTAAACAACAATTGTGCATCACACACGATAATATTAATGTTTTGTGCAAAAAAATAAGTATTAGCGATAAATACACAAATATACATATGCACGCACACGAAGTCTCCAGCACACACACAATTAAGCAATGGTGATAGTTAAAAGTTCGGCTTGCACGTTGCAACAATCGCTTGTGAATCAACAGAAACTGGATTACTCCAACCAAACGTCGATAGGTGACTGACGATTAAGTTAGTGCGACAGCCAGCAAATACTTGCTTGTACTATTATTATTAGTATTTTGTGCCGTCATTATTTTTGTTGCTGTTCGTCGTTTTTCGGTTTTTGCTTGTATGCATTCAAACCAGACACACAACGCAACATCGCACGCCAACAAGTCAAACACCATTGCTCAACTGCTAAACTCATGTCAGAGTTTGTTTATAACTGTTTTTTCTTTTTCCTATACGTATTTAGTTTATTTTTTGTTATGTGTTTGTTCATTTGTTTGTTTCTTAGCTTGGAATTCGCAGGTTAATTTCTTGAATGCTTTGGCCAACGACGTCACGCAGCCATTTTGTTCGCATTGTCTGCGTCAAACACATTACCTACGCTTGCTGCTTGCATTTCACTTTGTCGATTTAAGGGTGAACGCAATATAATCCAACAAACGTCGGAGCAACAGCCTTGCAACCAACGAAACCAACCAGCAAGCCTACCGTGTCAAACACCAGGCCAACCGTCGACACACACTCCGCCAGCAGAGACAACAAATTATTTTATTAATCACAATAAAGTCAGTCGCGCTGACATTCAAGACCAAAGTGTGTATATATTTATATTGAAAAGTGAACAATAAAATCATTGAATGAAATACGAGCAAGTATGATGACTCGAAGCAACAACAAAGCCAACCATGCTAATATTAAAGATTACAACGCGCTACAACAATAAAACTTGTCAGACAAGTTTCTGGAGTTCAGCATAACCTGGGAATATGCATTGATGATAGCTGATATATTTCAACGGACATATGGAGGAAAAACAGCCGAACAGAAAGTTATAATAATAAAGCCAATTAATACACGGCTAATTCGTAATTAAAACTTATAATCTTTTCGTAACAATACATATTTTGCGTTAAATGAAGAAGACTAACAATGTTGGTAATAGATCTAATTACGCAAGACTAAGCAATTAAAATTTGAAAAAACTTACTCAGTACTTATTTAAACACATGGTATTAGGCCACCATTCTACAAAAAAAACTAGCAAGATCATCTTAACACTTATACATCACATGTCATTAAAAGCCGTTCACTTTAGATAGGCCTCTTTTTTGGAACAAGGTTCCGCATTGTATATTGAATAAAAAAACAAAGTTTAAGACGGAGCAAATGTTCTTGTCTCTTCTAAAGCTGTTCCAGATGCCATCAGGTGAGAAAACGAAAAACTCCGTAACTAGTTACGATGTTTTCAGACAACAATGTCAAGGATTCTGAGGTACACGCAAACCTCCGAAAATCAATGTCATTCAATAAAATTTAAGGAATAAGCTGAAATATACACTGAATCAAAAAAAGATTGTTTAACGAAATATTACGCTGAGGTCACAAAACTGTCCTCAATCAAGGTTATTTCAAATTCATTTAAGTCTGGTATACCTGATGTACTTTCAGTACCTTTCGAAACCCCCCACGATTTAAAAAAAAATATTTAGATTTTAAACGCATTGCTACACGAATCAACGCATTACTTTCATCTCAGATGACTTTCATTACGAAAGAATTTTTGTCCAAAAAAGCACCAGAGATCATCGGAAAACCCCATATCCACCTGATATGTCTGAAGTTAACACTTCCTATACTCGTTTTAACTCGACCTTAGTTTTCTTTTAATGCAAAAACAAAAACTGAGACAACGTTTTTAAAATGTTTTGTTTGTGCTTTTTCGTAGAACATATGTGATATATTGGTACTTTTTCGTTTTCGTGCTTGGAAAAAAGATTAATGAATTTGAAAATTAAAAGGTGAAAATCAATGAGAGTTAAATATAGGTGTCAGTTTTGATGTTCTGTATATTGCTCTTGTACATTACTCCTTTTTTTCATACAAACCAAATATGCAGTATACACTCAGCAAACGCTTAAGTTGTGGTACAAACGCTGAACACCACAAATATACGACCATACGACAATCGACGAACACAATTTCATTGCACTTACCAATTTGGAGAAATATATATATATATATATATTTTTGAGTACCAGAACAAGTTGCGTTTTGTTGTTAATACAGGTAATCAGATTGGAAGAAGCAGCAATTGCTTCCGTTCCAGCTATCTGTTTTCAGAGCATTGCAATGAATATCAAATTTCTAGGAGAAAGAAGGAAAGAGAGTTGTCCTTCAAAAAGTTAAAAAAGAGGTCAATGAAATTTAATCCGTGCGTATGCATTTGTCATTGAATTGAAAATATCCATTAAGTTTTGGTACTCCATCATATGACGATGGTAAAATCAAAATATTTTCAAAATCGTTAGAACCCACATAAGGCTTTTCATAATAGCCGTACCTGGCATTTTTAAGTTTTCTATCGTCAAATACATGTTATATTGAGAAAAAACACAATCGCCAAAAATACCATGTAATGCAGAAACTTCAATATTTTTGGGTCTACGACACAAACATTCAGGTCATAACAACAGGCAGCTGAGCACACTAACTACGATTACGACACTAGGCGCATTCAATTTATTTTTACTGCGATATGACTGTTAACACTATTCATTGCAGCGTTAAAAGTTTACAATTGTTTACAATAGGGAGGTATCGAAAATCTTAGTTCGCCTATTAAAGTGCAAAATAGAAAAATGTGATATCTTCAGGACGCTACAACCGCTAATATCACACACAATTTCGTATATCTTGCTGTAAAATTGTTTGGAGGAACTGGTGGAATACGAGACTTTTAAAGATCTGGACGTCCACGAGCAACGAGAATATCGAAAGCGATCCAAATCGAACTAAAACCAATCCACCGCACACTGTTTCGGACACAGAAAATCTTGTCACGGGAAATACAAACTTCGCAAAAATCCATGTTTCCCGGTTCCAAAGAAGATTTGGCACTAACGATGTAAAAGCGACACCCGCTCACAGTCACATTAAATCAAACACACAACTTTGGCTCCATAACAATCTTCCGTTTATCATGTTCCAGGATGCCCAGCTGATATTCCAGACCTGGAATCATTGGATTGCAAGGTTTGGTCCGCATGAGAGGGCTTGGCTTGCTATACTGCACTCCCAAAAATTGGGTCCTTG
>JXPQ01055460.1:1960-12962 GCA_001014675.1 Ephydra gracilis
AAAACTATGAATGATGGGGGTATGATCAGTTGGTTGTGAGCGACTATTGCATCAATTTTGTTTTATTAATTTTCTTATTTATTTTAATATTAAATTACAGTAGTTAAATTACTTGAAAAAATAAAAACGGCTAAAATTATTATTTGTTAAATTAATTTGTTATTTAGCATTTCAATATACAGATTCGTTACTTTATATGTATTTACATTTCAATTTGATTCGAAGTACTATTTGTGCGCATGGAGTATCTGCGCCTGTACAGTTTTTCGGCCGTTGTTTTTTTTACTTCCGTTCCGTTTGTAGCAATACTACAGCTGTCGTTTGTTACGTCTATTTGCTTGATGTCACACATGGCTGCACATTAACTACCATCTACCACCCATAAAATTGCTATTAGTGTACGTGTATTAATTTATTTATTGTTATTACTAATTTTTTTCTTCTTTTGAAAAGTAAATTCAAGTTTTTCGTAAGCTATTGTGATTTTCTATAATTTGAGTTCCAAATTTTCTTTCGTTGTAATGCTTTATTTTTCATTACGTGCTGTGTTTGTAATCAGTCAAGTGTTTAGCTTGTTTAAGTTTTAAATATATTTGCTAATAATTATGGCTATTTATAAACTTTCTATTTCAATTCGAAAGTCGCGAATTAGCCTCACTTCACGTAGGAAATGAAAACCATTTTATTTAGGTGACTCACTTACCGTTCACTATTATTATTTCAAAACTCTTGAAACAGCGGCATTCTACATAGCATGAAAGTATATTCTTCTGCAGAGACAACATTAGTCAATTATATTTATGCCACTTCTATCGGTAATACGAGTATTTTACCGTTTGCGCATATAAATACTTCCATGAATGCAGTAGGGTGAAAGGAAATCATTGTCAACTGCGTGCCGTTAATGACTTTCAGTGCAAAAGCTTTGAATACAAAAGAAGTTACTTGTTCTGATTTGCTGGAAATATATATTTCGGTTACGATTTTTCCATAAGCCTTTGTTTAATTGGCTCACTTAGCACCTGCTTGCTAATTAAATTTTTTTTTTTTTTGCGTCGGCAAAGGGTAATGTCGTAGATAACTCATTCTCTTAGGCATACCACGGAGATATACGCAAAATTAGCATTAGCCTTAAGTAAACGTGAAGTTACAGAACGATTTAATTCTACAGCTTTTTCTTTTGCTGCCGCAATTTAGTAGATGTTATATATATATATTTTGAAAAATTTTTGATGCAAGTATTTAATTTGAATTACATGTTGAATATATGTAAATAACCGTGCTTTTTCGTTTGGAATAAAATGAAAAAAATATGTTTTATGGGAAAATTTTAGTGATGCCAACTTAACTTTTCTCCTGATTTTAAAATTTACCCGAGGAATATTTTTATACAAGCTTAAATTACTGCACATAGCTGGCATTTCAACACACAAAATTTACCTCTGTAAATTACATTATTTTGGTGTATATTTAATTTAAGTTAGCGCAGCCGTTCATCTCCAATGCAATTTTATAAGAAAACTTTACTCTGATTGATTATTTTTCCATATTTGTTGCGACAAACTGCATAGCAATGCAAAGACCGTTCTACACAGCTTCTACGTGAATTTTTTTTTAAGTCAACCAAGAAACTATTTTTTTGGAAGAAGAAAGAGTACACTTTATCTTTTATAAACATGGTAAATCCATGGTATATTCATTTCATGAACAGAAAAACCGATGATTTTCTTTAATCTCTCTTGCACTCGCTTATGCCTTCAATCATGTAGAGTGCACTCAGTGCACAATGGGTGCAACATGAGCGTCTTACCAGAACTTCAAGTTAGTACCGTTGGTACCATATGTGTGTGTGGTATGTGTTTTCGTATAAGCTCTATTTTGCTTCGAAAATTCTGGCACAAATTTACAGCAAACTATACTAGTCACCAATGCCCAGGATGGTACCATTAAAACAATCACCGTAAACATTGTATACGGTATTGTGCCTGATACGGAATGGTTCGTGCGATCTAATACATACCAGAGACAACCGTTGTAGCTCACGATGGTCTAAACCTGAACATAGTTCTGTCGTTGCGCCGATTTTCGGCGAGATCGTTCAAGTCTCAGACGCTGTCAGCCGTCCAGTTTTGAGCTTCGGGAATATTGTCAGCTTATTTTAAGAAAGGATCTAAACGAATCCGTTTAGTGGGTACAATTGCCTGAAGCAAACAAAAAGACCGACTTTTTTAGACAGTCAAAATTTAGATTTTAGGAATCCTATTGTGCAGGAAAATCCTGATATCCCAAATGGNTGTATTACTTTTTTAGACAGTCAAAATTTAGATTTTAGGAATCCTATTGTGCAGGAAAATCCTGATATCCCAAATGGCAATCTTTCCATGAATAATAAGCTATAAAATTGTTTTTGATATGCCTAGAACAACTAAAATTGTTGTTGTAAAATTGTTTCTTAGCTAATGCAAGCCATTTTTAAGAAGTAAAGCAATTTCGAGAATGCGCCAATTTGGTTCTAAAGAAATTTTCGCTCGAATTTACCGAAATAACATCAAAAGAAAATTGGTATTGAGAACTTCTTACGATCGGTTTTATCGTTATCGGCTTCCGAAATCTACAATATTAGTAATAACTTACAAAAATATGATCCCGTGAGTTATAGTTTTGTGCGCAATGACTGAGAAGTACTGAGTATTCGGGTTTAATCGATTATTACTGCGATCTTCTTTGTTGGAAATAAAATCTTGATAAGATCTGTGAATTCAGGCACCTCTTATCGCCAAAATCTTACACAATTTACTCAAAAAGTGTTGATTTGTTATGTCATATATTTATTAATAGTTTTAATTTTATATATGAGGAATAAAAAAAAAATCGAAATAGAAGTTTCGAGAGGTTTGCATTGTACTATTTTTCACAAGTTCCGATGTTGATAATATAAAAAAAAATGTGTCGATGAACTCAGTGCTGTGTTTAGCGTTTAAACAACATTAAAAAGCTATAGTATATACATTTATAGGGAATTCAATCATGGCCATACTTAGGTCACCGATGAATTTTTGAAGCTCGTGCGAAATCGATTGTTGTGCCACAAGACATGAATGCAGTGCGGGAATCGATAAAACAAGATTGGCATTAAACACATTGTGATACAGAGGCACAGCTGCACTCTAGTTATACTTGAATAAAGTCTTTATTGCATGGATACGTTGTAACAAAAAATAATTGTTCTCTTGGTTGATACTCCACAGAGTAAAAATCGATTAAAAAGGGTTGACGATGCTTATTGTAAAGAATTAAAAATTACGTCCGTGGTGCCTCAAAAGTTGTGCATAGAATAGTGACAGGTGACGATAAATGAAGCCGGAAACAAATAAGCAAACAGCATTGTGGGTGTTCCAAGACGAGGCCATTTGGCCATTTTTCCGATAGATCGTCAATTATGAGTGGCACACGACCAATCGTTTGCTGGAAATGTTTAGAGAAATTCGCTAAACCAACCGCCAAAGACCAATAACTTTTTATAATGACAATGAGAGCTCTCAGGCATCTTGTTGAACGGGTATATTTTTGAGCAGTTAAAACATTGAATTAATGACTCATACTCAATGCAGTGATGATTTGGCGCTCTAAAAACTTTTTCTTGTACACGATATTCGTTAAGGTAAACCGTGTGGTCAATGATTTACCCACGCCGAAGAAGGTGTCTTAAGAGAAACGATTTTTATCCATGATTTTATGCCATGACAAATAACTGGAAGGAATACAAAATTGTGTTGATCGTGGTATTCCTGAAATATAAATACTACCCGTCGTAATGCATCTTTGTGGTCGAAGAAATTGAGTAATAAAGATGGAATTTATATTATTTTAATTATTTTAATGCCAAAAATAGGATGAATGGGATACAATACAGCAGGGTTCATAGCTAAAATTAATAGTTAATAGAGTGTATCGATGCCTAGTGGCGTAATTGTTTAAATTGATTTTATCTCGCATATTGTTTAAAAATTATTCATTCAAACGACATTGAACTACTTTGCAATGTTTCAGTTTTTTGTTAATCTTTCACTTGAATTGTGATAGTGTTATGCATTAAATTTCACTCTTTTATCATTTATAGTTACTAGCAGAGTTATTTGCTATTGGCTTTGCCATTATCAAGCCGAACAAAAGCAAGTAATTTAGATAAAATTCGACTTGTTTTATTTGATTACCTTTATGGTATATTTTGTCGTTATAGTATAAAATGTTTCATTTACTTTATATGAAAATCCGTAAGCATGCAAAATTCTAATAAAGTGAAAATCTATATATTGTTTAATCGAGTACATATATGGAAGGTTATATAGCATGCACGTATTTTGCTATGGCTGACAAATGCCACCAAATACTCGTTGCAGAAAACACTTAAGACGTGCTGTGCAAAACTTACGCTATGTTGTGTATAAAAAATACATATATACAGTATGTGAGCACGTTTATTATTTTAATATCGCATACATTTATTATCTGGTTACTTTGAAATTGTTGTAGAATCTAATTTTATAAATTAATTAATACATTCCATCGTTTTACTTGTAACGTAGTTATTTTGAATTTATTATTTTGAATTTGTTTCTCTGACCCTTTTTAGTCATAAAACATACGAAATTAGCCATTACAATTCTCTTTTTATTATATATATACACTGACATAAAGCTGTTATCCGATAAATAATTAGTCAACGCGATTCGAAAGCATTAAATGCTCTTAAAGATCCGATATCAAAATTTCGTGTACAAAATTTCTTGGGTCCTTAGATAGACCTGTTCAATGACCATTAAATATCTGGACCATCGGGGTACATTTTACTTTTTAGAAAATAAAAGTGCAATTTATTAACCTAAAAAGCATATCATCAAATTTCTTCGAGTTTACCTGATTGCCATGGCAATTGATATGCCTCTTGACGAATAAATACCGGTGTTCGGGCTTCAGTTTTGCGGTGTATACATTCGGATTCTCCTGGATTGCGCGTAATAAAGTTGATGTGAAGGCGCAAAAATGCATGTTTCCATTATTTCTATTACAGTTCTGGTAAAGTTGGATGTTATTCTGCAAATTTTATGATAGTTTCGTACTTTCTCTATAAAATCATAAGATAAAGCTTATCGACCTCTCTATGCCACCAACTAGTGAGTATAACCATTTCTAATTATACACAAATACATTTGTTTTTGAACAAATATGTTGTCATTTTATATATCACACAAGAACTTAAATTGTGTGATGCATTCCATGCGACCAAAAATTAATACAGCGATTTTTGCAAACTTAGGTTTTTTTCTATTTACTTGAAGTTTTAATAATAAATATTCAGAGCTTAAATGCTTGACTTAGAATGTTCATTAAAAATGGTTAAATTCTAGTTTCATCAAAATTGAAACAACTTGGGCCATTCGAGTTTTCTTTCCACCAGTTTTTGGATTTCGTCTGAGGGAATTGAGTTACAAGAAGCATATAAAGCATTCCAAAGTTTTTTTTTTTCTCTTTTTGGAGGAAAGGCTTGTTTTACTAGATGATTGGGAACTTCTGAAGTTCAAACCGTATTCCTCAGGATGTTATCCGTTTATTTCTGCATCGAAAGACTCTCACAAAGGTTTGGTACTCTGTTTTGGATCATTGACCTGCTGTAAATTGATTCCTGCGCCAACCAAATGCAGAACATTCGGTAAAGTATGTGCTTCCATGATCTGCTTGAAGCAAATATCCCACTCCACTGAAAAAGAATGATTGGCAGACTTGAATTGAACTACCAGCATGTTTCACTGTGGTCACGATACATTGCTTACTTGACGTAAATTCACCTCTAAGTGCCAAACACCTCGAACTTAGATCCAACGGTACAAAGTACTTTTTCCCAGTCTTGTACGGTCCACGTTTGATGCTGTGACGCCCACTTAAGCCATTTAGCCCTATTCTGAGGCATGAACAGAAGTTTTTTTTTGCCGTTCTTCCAAAAAGGCTAGCTTAGCACCGTTTTCTTGTTTAGGTAGAGACTGGCATTTCTCAATTCCGGCTCGCTTCCTGAACAATCTCTTCTGCTGTTAGTCTCCTCTTTCGCTTAATTGTGTTTATTATGTGCGAATTCTCTGTTTCTCTGCTAGTTCTACGGTGTAAAATCAAGACTTCATGCATAACGCTTTTCGGAATTCCCAGTTTTTGGGCGATCGCATTTTCCATTTTTTTTAGAGTGACTATTTTGAATATGGTTCCAATAACATTTACTGCTTTGGTGGCATTTTTTTATTTTTATTTTTTTTTTTGTTTATTTTTTTTTATTAAGGACTACTCTTTATATAATCTCTCAATGAATGAGACCAGAACCGTTTAGATTATTTTATACTTTATATTTCTTGGTTTAATGCGGATTAATACTGTAAAATTCAAGAAAATAATATTTTTTTCCAATAATTTCGCTTGCATTTCAAAATTTTTCTCGAAAAAAACAAAAAAGGTCATTTTACAAAATATATCCCAAAACTACATTTGAAAAAGGGTTAGGGTCATAAAAATTTGGAAAAAGTTCAAATTTTTTTTATTTCTTATTTTCTCATCATTTTTCTCAAAATAAAGGCCAAAATGCAATATTGGTTTAAGTCGCCAAATTGTGAACGGTAGTGTAGTATACAATTATTTTTGCATGTGTTAACCATCCACCATTCCAAAATTTTACACTTTGCTAAAAATATGACCTGAAAATAACTTTCTGTGCAACCACAACTATAGAAACTGTTATTTAGTTCAGGGAGCCTCATGTTGTAGATGCTATTGGGTGATTTTTTGCCTTTCCCATACCGGGACATTGCTTAGCTTTTTCTAGAAAATGGTGCTGTTTGATATACTGTTGCAAAATTTTTAAATATTTTTTATAAAAAATAAACCCTTACAATTAACAATTCAAGTCCTTTATTCTAAATATGCATTTATGGACTGGAAAAGTAAATCGAGTTCTTTCAACTTGTGCTAACATATACAATTATTTATAAGAAATATATTAAAAATATAAGAAAATGATTTAAACTAAAATAGCATTTGTGTGTAGTGGTTAAATAGCTACTCGCATTGCGTGCAACACTGTTCCTCCCGCTCCTTCTGCTCTTGCTGGAAACGGCCAATGTTCTCCTCAATGCGATGCCGGAAGTGCCGGAGCAGTCCTTGCACTGGCCAAACAGCCCCATCAGCCAATGCACATATGGTGTGCCCTTCAATCTGTTTAGTCAGCTCAAAAATCATGTCAATTTCTTCGCACTTGGCATTGCCACATACAAAACGTTGCATAATTAAATTGATCCAATGCAAACCCTCACGACAGGGTGTGCACTGCCCGCAGCTCTCGTGTTTATAGAAGGCACTTAGCCGTGCGATAGCACGTACGATATCTGTTGACTTGTCCATAACAATGATGGCACCAGTACCCATCGATGATTGTGCCGCCAGCAGGCCCTCGTAATCCATTATTACTGTCTCGCACACTTTTTTCGGCAAAACGGGTGTTGACGAACCGCCTGGTATGACAGCCAGCAAATTATCCCAACCGCCGCGTACACCGCCGGCATGCAATTCAAGAATTTGCCGCAACGGCATTGACATTTCTTCTTCAACTGTGCATGGTTTATTAACATGCCCCGATATATTGAATAGCTTAAGTCCAGAATTGCGGGTACGCCCAAAGCTGGCGAACCATTTGCCACCCCGACGCATTATTGTTGGAATAACAGAAACAGTCTCTACATTGGTCACTGTTGATGGACATCCAAAAACGCCGACATTTGCTGGGAATGGTGGTTTATTGCGGGGCTTCCCTTGCTTGCCTTCAATAGACTCGATTAAAGCGGTTTCCTCGCCACATATGTATGCTCCGGCGCCGCGCTGTACATACACGTTGAAATCAAATCCCGATTCGCAGGCATTTTTGCCTAGCAGTCCCGCTTTGTATGCCTCAAGTATAGCTATTTGCAAATTGCAAGTTTCATTATAGAACTCACCGCGCACGTATATAATGGCACAGTTTGCTGTCATAGCGCATCCGACGATCAGGCAACCCTCGACCAATTTGTGTGGTTCATGGCGTAGTATTTCACGATCTTTGCAAGTGCCGGGCTCACCTTCATCCGCATTAACTACTAAAAATTTGGGCCGGCCATCCGGCTTCTGATTCATAAAAGAGTACTTTAAACCTGTAGGGAATCCAGCGCCGCCACGTCCGCGCAAACCCGACGTGTTTATCTCATTTTGTATCCATAAGTGGCCTTTCTGTATGATTTCTTTGGTCTTAAACCAATCACCGCGTTTTTTGGCACCCTTCAAAGTCCAATCATGTCGCCCATACAGATTTGTAAATATTCTATCGGCATCTTGTAGAGGTCCAAAAGTTGTTTTTGTTTGCGGCGGCGGTGTACCTGGTGGAGGCCCTGCTGGTGGCTTGGGTGCTGATATATTGCTCTCCTTTTTTGGAGGATTCGCAGCTTCTTTCTTTAACGTGGTTGCAAATGTGGAAACGGCGCCAGTAATAATCGAACCTGCAGGAGTTGCAACATTTTTTTGATCCGTTACTGTTATAGCACTCGATGTTATGATGCCCTTTTTGTCACCAGCAATTGCGTCAACTTCGACGATAGACAGACTTTTCTGTTCAGACCTTTTTGCTGGCATTTTAAATCCCGTCTCAGCATTAACGGTGTCAACATTCTGTTGAGTACTACCTAAATTAGTCTTTGCAGTTGTGGAACGTTTTATATCGACCTGCTCAGACTTCAAGCTATAGTTTTCAGTAAATTGTTTCGCGAAACTAGTCATTGACGCCGTTACTTTTTGAGGTCTCAACGGCTTAATTTCTTGGGTCGGTTGCTTCGCTGGGTGTTGATTCGCAGTATTGGCGATCGGAATTGCTGTGGAAGTTTTTACGTCAGCCTGCTCTGACTTCAAGCCATATTTTTCAGTAAATTGTTTTGCAGAACTAGTCATCGACGCTGTTACTCTTTGAGGTCTCAACGGCTTAATTTCTTGGGACGGTTGCATCGCTGACTGTTGGCTCGCAGTATTCGCAATCGGAATTCCAGTATCGACTGTATTGACTATTCTATATTTGTCACGTTTTGAGTTTAATTCTTCCGCTGGTTTGGTATCATTGAAATGACTTAATTTACCATCTACAGACTTTTTTTGAGTGTTTGAAACTTGTTCAAATGTAGTATGACAGGTTTTTTCTTTTTCACTCGATGTAGCGTTTGCCACCCACTCAACCCTCTTATTACGACTGCTTGAGCGAACATCTTTATTTATATCTCCGGCAATTTCTTCTACCATTGATTTTTTACTCGTATAACCAGTAGATGAATCGACTATATTCCTGGTAGAGGGTAATTTCCTCTTTTCATGCACTATTTTTTGAAAATCCACTTGCCTTTGCGCTACACTTGGGGGCTTTCGCTCATTCAGGCGCATTAGCGAAATTTCTTTGATCGAGATTGGCGCATTTTTCTTTTGTTCTTTTTTAGCATTTTCTTGTTGTGTCTTACTTGTAATTAAGTCATTTTTCTTTGATTCTTTGATAGGTTCACTTTTTATGATATTTGTCGGATATTTTTTGCCAACGAAATAGCGTAAACAAAATTTTGTATGTGAAATTTCAAAATTTGCACGTTTCAAAATGCTCCACATTGTTCGAAGCACTAATAAAATTGCAATATATTTAAATATTGGAAAATAAAGTTACTTGGCGCGTACACACATTTGTAGTAAAAGTTTATTTCACTTGAAATATTTGTTTATTTATTCCTAAGACTACTGATCATTCTTACAAAAATGGAATCAATTAAATTAAGAAATGTATTGCAGTATGAGGTGAATCAGAGTTGCATTTTAACTAATATTATACTCGATAGGCATGAGCTGTAAAACTGTGCTAGGCACGCCATTTCTATAGGTCTGGGGTAAGTTGGTGCTAATGCTTGCAATAGTGTCGTTCAATCTAAAATATTTATAAATTTACAGTAAATTTCGATATTCCCATCTGAGCATTAATGTTGCTTAGGGAGTTAGAAAATGTAATGTAAAAGTAAACTCTCTGCAACGGTATTGAGGACGTTTTAATTATAGCATGGCCAAACTTCTTTTATAGTTCCTATTTGGATCTGGTATTGTACAGTGTCGACCCATAGGAAACTGGTTGTTTTGGACAGGAAACACCGAACTGCGGCAATGGTGACTGTCATATTTGTTGAAATTACAAGGTGTACGCTATATCCGATGATATCGTCAAAAGAATTAAATGCAAGCAGTTGGCTACATCTTATTGGAGTCAGAGAAGGAAGACTGCTCTAGCGTAGGGTGAACCGCGTTCAACTCCTGGGAAACTTGTACCAAAATGTAAAGAATAAGAAACAATTGCAAAGCAGAGAACTTACGCAGGTCTTAGTGGTCAATTACGTATGTAAAAGTTAGGATGTATTGTTCATTACATCAGAAACCAGTTTCTTTCTGTAATGCAAACATCATATGAAGTTGTTGAGTTCTAATCAATTATTGCTATAATCAAAGCACTTACCTCGACCCGTTCGGTTTTTTTGAAAACAGATAATGGAACAACGGCCGCAGTAGTTACCAGCTTAAACGATGAAATGATTGAAAGAAAATAAAGTCTCTTCCCAAAAAATTCTATAATATATGTAACACTGAGTTGAATGTAATCGTCTTCAAGTAACATTTTAAAAGAAAAATTTCAATAAAAAGAAGTTTTATTTTATTTTTTTTTTCCTTTCGTTTTTTTATTTGTTAGAATTAATTAAAATATCATAATTGAATTTTAGTTCAATATTTGCAATATTTTTGTCTATTTCTGGTTTTGATTCATATTTTCAAATTAAAAAATTAATATTTTTTTAAGGTTATAAATTTAATATATATATATTTTTTTGCTAACCAAAGTAAAAACTAAAGTAAAGCTTCGGATTCAAAAAAT
>JXPQ01056175.1:5553-17437 GCA_001014675.1 Ephydra gracilis
AAAAATAAAAAAAAAAAACCAAATCACAGTATGAAAATTTTCGATTAACATAACAGAGAATAAAATATACAAAACTAATAAAAAATGAACAGAGCCAAAAGACATTAGAAAATAAATAAATTTGGTAAAGACGGTAGTATCCGACTAAAAAATACCAATCAGTCAACATTTTTCACGGGGGTATTGTTAGGAAAAAGGTTCTCGGACACACTAGTTTATGTACTGCCGACATGGGTGACCTCACAATTTTATCTAAATTTAAAATTCTGCTTCCGCCTATCGTGAATTGAGCCTAGAGATTCATGACTAAAAAAGTATATTTTACGGGTACAGCCCTTAACAGAAATATCAGCCCTACGCTAAAATTTACAAATTCAAGGAGATATTAGCGAATTATATTTAATATAATTTAAATTTTGTGGAATTTATTGGTAAAACATCCCATTTTAATTCTGGCCGATCACACTCAGTTTTGGGGGTTTTCTTATGAAACTTCTACGTCTTTATGAAAACTTTGAGTAACTTTGAATGTAAATAAAAACGATTTATATTTATGAGATATTTTTATTCTATTTGATACTGTGAAATTAATTTTGACTTGAAAATAAGATACCAATCAATGTCCTTTTTTCAGCGTTTTTTGGTACTACTGCAGGCATCTCTGTTAGCATGGTGATTTCGGTATGAATTTTTGCCTTGGATTCATTAAAATGGACATCATCAAATGGCGAATTGCAGTATCATGCGGTGCCTGTCGGCCACGATATTTGCGACGATATGCTTGTCGAGTTCACTGAACATACAGTTCCAGTGTTTAGCATCACTATTTTGGTGAGATGCCTCTTTTTCTTCATGCAATCACGTTTCATACAACTGGTGTTGCTATTTTGCTTTTGAACATCACCTAAGAGGTTGGCAATCTCCTTGCGTCGGTGATCAAATTTTGTTTTCATGAATCAGTTTCTGTACCAACTATTGGTGCCTTTTGGGTCGTATCTGATGTGACGTGGATGGTCTACTCTCAGTACTCTATGAATTTATTATCCTTTCGATGGAAATAAATACAAAACATCCTAAAAATTCTACAATAAAGTGAGTCCACTATGCGACATTTTTGCTGGTTGCTGGGCAGCAACCTGTCTGTGCACTTTATTAGTTCCTTGTACAATTTTGTTCGAGGATCATCGCGGTGTTGACAATCTACCATTGTTCCATAGCAACGAAAATGCGACAACGAGTTGTAATGTCATGCGTCGCACTTTGAGCATCCTTAACTGACCGAGTATTTTCAGTGTACACCGTTACTTTTTCAGTGCATTGTTTCCGTTTAAAGCGATTCTTCTTAAAATTTTTAGTGAACTGCTATATCAATACGTGTTATCAAGATGTGAGGGTGATAACTATTACAGTTATTTAATGTTTACATACTGACATAAAATATAGCCAGCTCCGTATTGAAAACTGACAAAAATCATGGTTAAAACGATGGTTTTTTAAATGTTGATTCAATGAGTCGATACGAGGTATTCGAAATTTTCAATCCATAACATCATTATTTCAGTGTTTATATTAGCGTTGGTTCCATTTTGGGCAAATGTTTATTAAGATACCCGAAATTATGTCACAATTTAACCCTTTCACAAAATTGATGAAAATTTTTATAAAAAACGGAAAATAAACAAAGTTCATAGCATCATTTCATAATTTGTAGAGAGACGGACAGAGGGCATAGCCTTATCGAAATTTTGAGTTTTGAATCCTATGTATATCTCTCCGAGAAACACATATACGCAACCTATATCTTAGTGCATTACATACTTAGAACAAGCTCATACTACCCCTAGTCAATTGACTGATGGTGAAAATTCTGTGTTATTTGAAAATTTATAACTTTGCGAATACTTATGCAAAAGCGCGTGCAAGCATATACTTAAAAAATACTTATGTCGCAGATACAAAAAATAAATAAATAAATATTTGCAAATCTCACATAAACATATCTGTTGGGACTTGCCAAAATTCAAATTCAAATTATTTTATGTTTTAAGTATAGTTAAGTGTAAGTGCTTATGTGAATATGTGTAGTTTGAAATTGTTTGCTGCGTGATTTTAAATTTGGAATTTTTTTCAATTACTTTCCTCCATGCCTTATATTTTTTTCTAATTTTTTTTGTGCCCTGTATACACGGAATTAACTGTCTACAAAGATGTGTTTTTAACTGTTACATTGTAAAATGCTATTTTTTTTCGAAATATTTTTGAAAATTAAAAAATACGTAACAAAAAAGTAACGCTAACATTGTTATTTGGAAACTTACGGAATCAATTCCTTTGTCCTTGCCCGGACATTTGAATGTAACATACTCATGGCAACGTTTATGCACAACATATGAGCAAACTGCAAAGAATAAGAAGAAAATTATTTCAATCATTTATCATCATCATTATCATTTTTTTCTTATTTATTAAACCTCAAATAAAATAAATTTTTCATAACTAAGTACTGTAAAACGTCCAATACCAGGAATACCATTCAGTTTTACCATTAAAAAGGTTTAAAATAAAACGCAGCTTAAATTTGCAGCCTGTCTGAACAACATCTTCATAGAATTCGCAGCTATCAACTTTTCGCCAGCAAAATAATTATTCTTTGGTTGAGTGTATTTGCAGAAAAAACTATGTATTTGTTTTGTATTAGTTGTTGTTTTCGAGCCTATCTGGAATACCTAAGCTTAGCTGCATTAGATCATGCTTTGTGCAAAATGCTGGGCAACCACCTTTTGGATTCCTGGCCCCTAGAGGTTGTGGAACTCAAGGCAGCTTTTTCAAGGCAAAGCCATGCCAAGTTTTAAACAATTTTTAAAAAAATTTTGTGAAGACATTTCTTGAATAATGAAACGTCCGTTTGCGAAATATTTTCTATTTTCTTGGACTAAATTTTAAACGATTTGCAATTTGGCGATGTTGTGGGTACAATTTACACAAAGTAGACCGAAAGCAACCAAGCGCAGTGCACAAAGCTTTTGCTTTTTTCACCGCTTTTAACAACTTTTCCGTTTCTCCGTTTTCCTCCGGTATTCCCCTAAAGTAGAAGTACAATGAGCAGTATCGACACATATTTTTTAGTTTGTAAACTGCATACACACGATTCTTGTAATGCCGTAAACTTCCACAGCGAAAATTTTCGCGTCAATAGACAGAATTGGGCTGTAAGCGTTCTTGGCGTGCCGGCTGCGTTACGCTATAAATTAACGATTTTCATTGTGTCCCAATTCCATTTGGATAAAACGAAACATAAATTTTTACAAATTTTGCGTTTCCAAATACAAGATTTTCCGCTTTTACAACGGCTTCCTGGCAAATAATATCTTCAAGGCTTTGGTTGCTTTCGGAGCGGCCGGATCTTTGACGGTTTAGCATCCCACCATTACCCTCAAACAACATCAAAGTACGATTTATAAAATTTCAAAATGAAATTGTTCGAAACAAACCGTAATTTATATGCTTCATTTAATCAAGCACGGTTTTTAAAGTGGCCCATGGTCATTAACATTTGATGTAAATAAACTCTTCATTTTGCAATATACCACAATTGCCAACTCTCAAATAGCAATCAATACAAAGTGAATGCGGCCGATGTTGCACTCATAATGAGAGTGTTGAGTTGTGTGCCAGTATGTATGACTTTACTGGCTAGTTCGATCGAAGAAGTAAATAAAAGAAGGCAACAATTTTTTTACAAAGACACCCGAATCAAGTTACACTGCAATCGTCAGCTGCATTTATTGCGATAAAATTCTTTTAATTTTCGGTAATTTTTCAAAGTGTTTAAGAAAACTCAAGCAAAAAAAAAATAATAATAATAAAAAATAAAACAAGTTACAGTCGGCTTTGATCGACAGTACAATATACGTCACTTATTATTACAATTATTTTTTTAAATAAGCGACAACCCATCAGTTTAATTTATTCAGCATTAATTTCATAAATTTAGGTTAATTTTTTTTGTGGGTCAAAAAGGAGTTTTCAAAATACCATGTTCATTTTTTATGAACACAGTGATTGCATTTATCTTCCCTCAATACTGAAATTTCGTAGAATTGATAAATATGTATTATTTAGCCTTGAAGCGGTTGTACTGGAGCTATTGCAAATATTGATGTGTCATTACCCAAATTCAAGCTCCGATACAAAATATTTCCATAGGGTATTCGTACATCGTAAATCACGGTTAAGTTCTTCTTTCTGTTCCTCTTTAGTTTCTTAAAATTTTAAATTTCATATTCCTTCGTATTTTCCAATTCCTTTTAAAAATTTCATTATGATCGATAAATGAATCAAAGGCCTGACGGGCTGTTAGAAGAATGTGACGTCTGAAAATCGTACAAACCCTCAATGGTTTATCTGTATGATTTATTGTAACTCCAAATATTAGACTTTCATGCCTGTAATCGAGTGTATGCTTTTGATTATTTTCATCAAATGCAATTTGAAATAAAAAGTTATAGTATTTGTTTGCCAGAGACTATGCAGAAAAAACGAGAATATTGGAAAAATAATTGCAAAAATTGCATTGAAATTAATTAATTGTATTTTCCGTACAAGACTGTTTTTTCTTAGTTCCATTGCTGCTAACCCATGCTTAATCATTGAGAATTCGTTGTAAATTATTAGCAGAATGGATTCGAATGAAAATTGCGCACATCAGTTATGAAATTTTTATTGCGTTCTGTTGATAATAATGTGTTTTGCAAGAAATTTATGAAACTTCCTTACAACAACCGCTTTCAGCACCGTTTTTAAGCATGGGAAGATGGAAAATGGCCAGTAATTCTAAGAATCCGATTTTGCTTCTTTCTTAAAAAACCGTCTAGTGTTTTAAGTATTGTGTCTTTGTCTTTCTTTTTATAATTTCTGTTAATACTGGATCTAATTTTTAGTTATTGTTTTTATTTCAATCGACTAAATGTCACCCCGTTTTCCTAAATTTCCTGAATTACTGTAAATTTCCACCCCATAAGTGGGTTCAAAATACATCGAGTGCAGACTGTACGGGCAATTTTCAAGCACCTCAAGTTTAATATGAAGCGTAATAAATAATTAATTGTATTCAAAGATATTTGAATGAAAATTATTTGATAAAAATAAACAAGTCAAAGTTTTAATGTTTTCCAAGAGTTTTATTTTGAATTTCGGCTGCAACAACAATAAACAAAAGCAAGCTGTAAACAACTAAAACTTTTTGCAGCAACAGGCAACAACACAACCATGATATTTATATGCACAACACCCATCAATTGTACGGTAGGTAGCGTTTGGTTTGGATCACCTGTATGAAAGCATTGGCCTCTGCTTTTAAAATTAAGATGAGCTAGCATATAATGTTTTATAGCACAGATGGCCATTGCCATTTCGAAACGATAACGTCATTCGCTTCGGATTAATAGGAGTTGCTTTATTTGATTTCGTTTTTATTTCGCAGGCGTTGCAAGCATTCTGAGAGTATTTAACACTAATTTGAAGCCTTTCCAGCATTAAATAATCTATAAACTTTGCAAAAGGTAATTAAATTCGTGAATGCACAAATGTATGAGCAAAATTTTGAAATTGAAATAAACTGACACTGCATTTGACATCTTTAAAGAGGATCTCTGTTAACTGTATTTAGAATAACACAAACAAAATTTAAAAGCACAAACTTAATTGCAAAAAAAGAAAATGCTTGTTACTCACCTTGACACTGGAATCCTTGCTTGCCGAAGCCCCTAAAATAATGAAAAGAAAGAAACATTAATTTCGTTTGCGAATAGAATTAATTATTTTTGTAAACGTCCTTCAAATAATGCTTAAGGAACAAAAATTTCTAATTATGAGAAATAATTGTTGTATATACGCATACTATGATGTGCGTTGGCGGCAAGCTGTTATCACACTGCTAGCAGTGATATATCTTTTATTAAAATTGATTGCAGTGCATTTGTGGTTATACATTAAATTCCCAGTGAAAACAAACAAAAATAAAAGCTTGAATTAAAAAATTAAATGAATATGCCAAATATTACAAAGCCTCACGGATGGAATACTCAAGCAAGACTGATTTTCACAAATGCAATGTCTGTTACAAAAAAAATAAAAAACCTTCCACGTCTAATTTCAGCACGACATGTAGAAATTTGAAGAACTAATAGCAACAAGTTATCATAACGACGAATAAACCGATTAAGATAGGCAAGTCAATATATGCGGTGATGTATGTCATATGTGCTTGTTATTCAGTGCGTCTCGTGACTCTCACGATGACTTGCAATTAACAGTTCGGCTGCAAAGTTCGTATATACAGACATAATAAATTACTCGAATGAAATCCATACGATTATTCGTTAACCAGAATCTTCAAAAGTATCATGTTGAAATTCGATACCTCTTCGATGATTAATTTGTGGATTTTGGCGAGAAAGGATACTCTTGTACTCAATGCTTCGGTTGATAATCGTTACGAAGGGATTTTCTTATTTTAACAAGGTGCAATAAACACGGAGTACGATTCACTAAGTGGACGCTACAAAGCGTCTTTTACCGATGAAAACGTCAAAAAAGTCTACAGAATAATTTTGGATAACTGCAGAATGGAATTGTTAAAGGTAGTTGGGAGTGTAAATATCTCAAAGGAATGTGTCGGACATATCGTTCATGGATATTGAGGAATTCGAAAGTTCTCTTCAAAGCATTGAGAGCAAAGTTGGAAGTTGTTCAACCATAACAAAGTCAAATGTATCCGTCTATACGTGATGATGGATGAAAGCTGGCTTCATTATTTCCCACCAAAGTCAATAGACTGAGTGGAATGCACGTTGGGTAGCAAAGTAAAAGTGTCCAAAGACGCATCGGCTGGCGATTATCTTGAAAAAGGTAAACTCATCAACACCGATTACTACAAAGCGTTATTGTAGCATTTCAAAATGGCTGCATTTGAATTAAGAAAATATGCTGTTCCGTTGCGATAATGGACTGGATCACAAATCAATGAAAACTATGGACAAATACATGAATCGAGCTTGCAATTGCTTTCCACCGAGTTCACCAGATCAAGCCGATGATGGATCTTTATTGTTTTTAAAACTAGAGAGCATGCTCGCTGGGAAAAAGTTTAATGGCGATGCAGATGTAATGGCTGAAACAGCGGCTTTCTTTGAGGCTTCACATAAATCGTAGTATAAAAATGGTATCAAATTATTCACAGATCGGTTTAATGTCTGAAGCACCCTCGAAGGCAACTTTATTTAATAAGAAAATTAACTTTTATTAGAGATAAGTTTTTTTATGTCTGCCTACCAACGTTTCGGCCAAACTCTTAAGTATAAAATTTTTTATATCCTTCCGGAAGAATACGATATTTTAAAGTATAAGGGCATTACTGCGATGATCATGAACATCGCATCCGATGGAATTCCAAGCTGCAACGATGTTGTCAAGGTCAAACCATTTAATAATTATACTGGCTACATTGGCTAGGTCGCATCGCTGGTATGGATGAGTCATAACGGGCTAGTTTGGTGTTTGATTCCAATCAGACTGTTGGCTATCGCAGAAAGCAAAGATCGAAACTGCATTGCACGATGACTTCACGCTAGGTATTCTTTGCTGGCACAAAGCTGAAAAGTGTCAAAATGACTTGGTGCCGCATGACTGCTGAAGCCAATTAATTAAATCAGGCAACTTTTACTAGCACGCAGTAAATTATTGAGCCATGCAGGTAATTTTAAATATTTATGTACTCATTATATCGCAAGCAATTTTAGTTAAAATGTTGTTCATTAAGAATGCTAACACAACGTTCAAAACTCTCTTAGCTACCTTAATTTCTAACTGAAGCATTAAAAATAAACAACACCACACGCACATGTCAGTATGACAGTGACCACGTAAGCGGACAACTGAGCAAATATGACCGTGAATATTTGAGTTTGTTTTAAATGCAACTTTTGTGTTTGGGAATTTGCATAAAGTTCGCATACACTTGGAGCCATATGCGAACATTTTCGTTCAATTGGTGAAGGTGTGTGCAACACAGGGCCAAAACTACTTTCCTGATTTGCGCATATAAGTTTCGTAAAGTGCGGGTCAATGTTAGCACGTATGTGTTGTGTGCACAGTGCTGCAGAGGGTTGCCCGAAAGTTTTACCACAATGGAAATACTAGCAACAAGTGTGTTATGGATAAATTCACATCTCATTGCTTGGCAATGCTTAGAATTAAGGTCATTATTTGTAAAGCTAATGGCTTGTAATGAACCCACGTTTAAATTTTATTTTACACGCAGACATAAAAATATAGTATGCTTTTCGGGGTCTTAAGCAATTGTACTTGATATACAACGGGTTCAGTTTCACATTCCATAGGGAAGTGTGTTACTTAACTTACCAGCATGTGCTAATAACGATTGCCTAAATATTGTACAGTTTCACCAAAGGTACTAAAATTGTTGCTTTAATATTATGTTTTACCCGTGCCTCATAATACTTTCTCACAATGGCTGCGGTCCCATGACATCACATTTGCGTAACTGTTTGGTGTCTGCTTTTGACCGAGCAGTTGACGTTTGTGAAATGAGTACCCAGTTCACATGCTTAATTAACAAAAAATTTACCGCCTTCGGCCATTATTATGTAGCTCACAGTTTCCACTAAAATATACTTAATGCTATTTTGGAACAGTATCATAAAGCGTTACGGGATAATTATTACTCATTTTAGAAAATTCTAGAAATGCTTAAATTTTGTTCTTCGAAAGTTGCAAGACGCAGCATAAGGTCTACACAAAAACCTTTTCGCAATGTTAGACACAAGCTATTTTGAAATGCAAATGCGGCAGTATCCGAAACAGTAAGGATAAAGCATTCAGGTAGAACATGAAAGTGGTCCTGGGCGATACCCCTTTATCGGAAAATTTGAAATGTTTATTAAAAGTAATTTGGAACAGGGCAACAGCATAATAATGCGGGAATTTATAACTATATAAGTAAAAAAACGCATAAATTTGAATTATTTAGTATGAATTTTGGAAATTCGGCATTTCGTTTAAACAGCTTTTTGTGGACCCCAAGATTTTTTAGGAACCATGTGAATTTTTGGTACACACATTAATTATATTTCTGTTCACTGAACGTTGCAATTTATATTAAATTCAAATAGTTTAGGTTTATTTTTATTAAAGCCTCTATTGGAATTTCAGCGATATACTGAGGTTTCCTCTGGTTTTCATGCAATTGAAACCAGTTCCGTCACAAGCAATCATTTTATTTATGTTCATTCGATAATGATATATAAAATTTAAGGTATAACTGTGTGCTGTTTTCAATTAAAGCCGGTATTCGGACCAAATAGGTGAACTGAGGATGCCCCTTATTTTCATTCAAAGAAGTCCGTGACACACAATGATTATATTTATGTTCACTCATTATCTGAATTTCGTAGAATTTATTCTGCTTTAAAGTCTGTGTTGGGGGTGCATTGAAGTCTGTATTGGGACCATAAAGGATGTACTCCCTTTGACTTGTTTTCAAGCATGTCTATTTTAAAACTATGATTAAATACCNGTTTTCAAGCATGTCTATTTTAAAACTATGATTAAATACCAATACTTCCCACCATACACACGAAATTTCATTGAAAAATATCCGAAGATTTACACCCGTAACTTTGGGTAAAGACTTGTTCTGGAGGTATCCGGAAAATTGCTCAAATTTTGATCTAAAGTTGTTCAAGAAAAAATATGCTCAGTTTCTTAAATTTAGCTCAAGTCCTACCTCATGTCCACTATGGTCCATCACAGACACTCTGTAATACAATGCAATGACACTGCTTTCTGCTAATTTAGTGGAGCACAATTCAAATTGTTTGGTTGATTTGAATAAAACATTCACTGATTCTACCTTTAAGATCACTTTAGCTGGACTTGTCGCTGCGTTATTGTACTAAACCCGCTTGCTCAACTTGCTGGAGCAATGAACGTTGAAGTACGTACTGTAAACCTGCTCTTAAAATCGAAATGGAAAGAGAAAGTGTGGCGCACGCTATAGTCAGCTTATTTGCCAGTGGGTTTCATTATTGATTTTGCCTTTAAAATGCTATGAAATTACACTACGATGAACGTGAATAGTATTCAAAAATCGAAAGCCTACTTTAATCTGAAATTATATTTTTTGTGTTTCTTTTAGGAAAGTAGAAGTAATGTATTGCCATACGGTTGCTTTAAATAGCATACGTTGCGTGAGTTGCACCCTAAAGTATGCAATATTTTTCATACTTTTATATAGTTTGAGGCACAGCGCTAAGTGATCGTTTATAGTTAATTATTAGGCATAGTGGCCAAGTGTTTTCAAAATTCTCAGGATGAGGGTCATTAAATTTTGAGCGCATTATTATTAGTGTTCTGTTGCCTTAGTGGCACGTGGGCCAAACAAATAATCGGTGTCAAAAGTGTCGAATTGAAAAATATTGGAAAACTACAATATGTTTTCCACAACGATAGGCAGTCCTGCAGTGTGATAGGTGATTTTAAGTGGCTTAAGCTTTAAGGGATTTTAAAAATCAATACATTAAAAATAACACCAAAAATAAAAATAAAAAACAAAAAAAGTTTGCTTGCATTAATAATTCGAGTACTTAATGTCATATATGATAATATATTTTTCATTCATTCAGGTGATAAAAAATTTTAACATAATATGAGCTAATCAACATATCTGTAACCACTTACTAGAACTTCTTTTCACTACAACACATTATGACTTGCTATTGAGACTGAATTTAGCACTATTTTTATTTAATTTTTTCTTAGGCAGAAGCAGTAACACTAATGATATTCACCATATTCATTATCTAGTTGGTGCTATGAGTATAACAAAACATAATTCAATTGTATTCCAACTAATTGCTACTTATTGATTACATGAATATGCGATTAGCTAGTATTACATTTGACCCATTTATTAGAGTTAATGAGACAGTTGACGCAGTTAAACAACGAAGAAGCGATGAATGACACAATGGAACAACGGTTTGTATTGATTTTCGAGTTTTTTTGAATGCGACGCGAGCCTATGAAAGTATTTGTATAAAGATTACGTACATTAATTTGTATCCAACACCATTGCCGCTGCATAAAGTAAACAATTCAAATAATGACAACTTCAAATTGAATTTTGAAAATTATTAAAAATAAGTAAAATAAGTGCAAGCAATACAATAAATATATTTAATTCAAGACTAAGCAATGATTTGAATTAAGGAATTAAAATTAAAAATGAGTTTGTTCGTAACAAACAAAAACAGAAAGTATCTTGAAACAAATTTAAAAGCAATTTAAAAAAATTTTAGAAATTAAGTTATTTTAAAGCATAGAAATTTTTGTCTGAAAATAAGTTATTAATGTAAGTTTATTTTTTGACAAGGTGGCACCCATCACGTTTCACGATTACATTATTGAAATGTTGCTATCTGCAATTAAACTGTGTTTGCCATTGGAGTGAGGTTAATGTGTGTGGTATTCATAAATCAACGTACGTACATAAGCCATGATACGTAATCGCTTCGAACTGTTGAGGTCAGCATTTTCCTTGAAAACGTACATAAAACTGACGCGAAATGGTAAGCAAACTTAGAAAGTGCATCTGTTCATAGTTAACACTGGTTATTGCACCTACAACCTTTGTTGTAAGGCAAATACGAACAACGCAACATACTCCCTCCTAATGTAATGAGGTTGTGCGCTGCATTGGGAGCCCACACATAAAAGTTCTGCCAATACCAACAGTCTTTTTTCAACGGATATGACCCACACCACTACGATTTAACTGTTTGTATTGGGTTGCCCAAAAAGTAAT
>JXPQ01056469.1:0-12255 GCA_001014675.1 Ephydra gracilis
GCCTTTGACATGAATGGCTTACTTGTGTTAATCGTCGATGGGGTCAAAAGACTTTAGTAGCTTTAAATGTACGTTATTGATTTGGGGACATGTCCGCATTTCGATTACAAGCATAATGTGCAAACGATGCACAGCTAATGCGGAAATACATGGCATTTATAGCATTGACACTTAATTGTATAGTTTTGTCATTGGCATCGCTCCATGAAAAATAAACATATGCATGTCAGTATCTATTTTCGGACAACAAGCAAGACCACCAAGGGGTGATTTTCATAAATCTGGTCAAGTCAGGTAAAATTTTATTAAACAAAGACTACAACGCTTAGCTACTGTGTTCGTAACTAGGATATAACTTTGATTTGGTGGTATATTTCACTCGTTGACAGTTAATTACCTAGCATAACTTTTTAATGAGGCTATCGTATTGGTTTTACAATGTTTGTTCAAATTCGGGGTTTTTTGAACCTTATCTGAAAATATATTAACCGCTTATACGTAGTGATGTAGCTATGTGGAAGATCAGTTAGTCTTGCCACAGTTTCACAACGACTATTGTCTCAAAATTACGACCAGGTAAGGAGTTTCATTTGAGTTTTTTCAAATAATTAGTAGAATTTCTAATCAGACTATTTATAGTCGATTGGATTTTTTCATTGTTTTTTAGTCCGTTAGCCATTTACTTATATGATTGGAGGCACAAAGTTCAACTCATTCAAAATTTTCCATTTTTTACGTCATGCTATAAGGAGGAGATGGAGTTTTTGTGCGGAAGTCTTTTTATTTTACATGGGTAAGGGAGGAGGTATGCCGGTCTCCTGAGCATGTGAAACTCCTTAAATAGTAGTATTTCAACTAACTAGCTCCTAATGTAGCTATTAAGTTATGGGAATCCAGTTCATTTTTGTTTGTCACAGTAACGCTTTTTTTTTTTTAACGAAGAAAGACGTTCTCAGCAAGAAAGACAAACCAATTATATTTATTTAATTATTGACTTATCTGACAAAACAGTTCGTTTCATAAAAAAACTAAAACTGAAAAAATCAAAAGTGGGAACGCTTAAATTCAAACTTCTCAATAAAAATCAGAATCAAAAAATGTTTAATAAAGTTATATACAAATGAGATATCGAGCGCAATGTGGCTGTTTCAAAAAATATAGGAGTGCAAACAACAAGAATTGTGTTTGAATTGATTCTATGCCATTAATCAATATTGCCGTGCACTCCATACACAGTAGCTTACTAGTGTAAGGGTCTGTAAATTCTCTATTTGAAAAAACCAGAAGTTTTACTTATTGTTAAAGGCAGTCAATAATGTTTGGCAATACATTTGCGTCCGTCAGCCACTTGGTTTACCGGACGAAATAAAATACATCGGTTTTTAGGTATGGTAAAGAATTTTTTGCCTTTTTTGGTGTTAAATACGTTTCAACAAAGATGTCAGCAATGAACTTAAAACACAATAACCTCCGAAAATAATTCCATATGGCAAAAACATAATAAATATGATAAATCCGATTACCCATTTTTAATTCAAAACTACATCTTAAAACATAGATCAGTTATTTAAATATCGTGCATATTTTTTGTCTATTAAGAAATATTACAAACATATTTGGAGAAAAATAAATATTGATTTATGGAAACGTCAACAATCGTAATTGAACTAAGCAACAATGCAAATTTGCAAAATAAGTTACACAGTTTTATAAAGAAATTACTTACAATACGATCGGAAATGTTTGCTTTATTTTTCAAAACAAGGACAAAAAATTTGATAGATATGCAAAATTTTATTTCAAGGTGTTAGTAATTGTTTTCCATATTCTTCCATTTTGAGAATTCCAATTACTTTAATATCATAAATTATTTGCTTAATTCGTGGGCCACGGAGTGGAGTCCGGTAACTACTGTGTTTTCAAGGTATTACGTGTAGTTTTGGAGTTTTTCACTAAAAAGCAATTTCCTTCAAGATAATAATTTTATGAAATTGGCCGTTGTATCTTAAATCTATCACTAATTTGTTGATTAAATATATCAAAATTTTAATTTGTAAACAAATATTTGCAAACAAATAATAGTTAATTGACATTGTTTGAAGGCGAAATGTTTGAATTTTGAACACATTGACGTTGAACTTAATGGATGTTCTACTTATGGAAAATTTTTCATTACTTACAACCCTGTGAAATAGTGGGTCGTGGGAAATTCCATTTAACTTTAATATTTTTGACGTCATTACAATATTCGTACTTCACCTTTGGCTCTTTTCCTTCGGTTAAAGTATCGTTTTTTATGGCATACTGTGTTTATTTTTCAATTGGTGCAAATGAATTACAGTCAGTTCCGAAAGCATTTTAAATGAAGATGGCGGAAGCAGAGGTTTTTATAGATTATTTTAAATTTCATCAATTTATTCAAAATCTATCTTTTAGTTATCTAAAGCATTGAGGGATTTGCCTAATCGTGTTCTTAATGCAGCAATTGACGATAGAGATATTCTTTTTCAAAACGTTATTAATGTATTGCCGAATCCTGGTACGATATTTCAACGATATCCTGAAGAGGCCATTTAATAATTTTAAATTTTTAGGAATTAATTCGACAATAGTAAGGGGGATTTGTAAAGTTATGGCGACAACAATACCCAAATATACGGATCTTCATTCTCAACAATTGGTGCAAAATTTATTAAAAGAACTATTAACTATTCATCATGATTTAACTGTGGAGCACCTTTTAGCAGTTTTTAAATCTATTGTGGGAAAGGACATACCAAATTCGTCAATTGCCAATGCTGCGAAGACTGCTCTTGTTGCTCTTGATTGGACATTTATTGTAATTAAAAATGGACACATCAACTCTAACGTATTTAAAACAGAAAAAGATAGATTGCTTGAATATCAATTTATTTTATACCAAACTGTTGTTTTCGCCGGTAATAATTTGATGACCCGTACTGCCCAGCAATATTTTTTTGAGTTATGGTCTAATACTAATTTTTATACTGATTATAAAGAGCATTCAATGGACAATGTCAACTCTTCAAAATTGCTCGTGCTTATGTTATTAATTGATTTTGAGCAAACCACAAGTCAACCTTATCTGCTGAGCACAAATAAGTCATTTTTGATCAACGTGTTCATACAAACAGTAATCACAACAAAAATTAAGGCTAATCCATTCCTAATTTTTTCGTGTCGCCCATTGTTAAATACAATATCTGAAGATGACTTTTCAAATCAGCTCAATCCGCCATTATCTAGAGCAATGTTAAGAAATCCCGAAGTAATACTTTCGGCAATGGGACACATTATTCACGAAATCAATATAGATTTTAGTGCCTATGGAGTACAATTAGGCAAAATATTAATTAACCATTTGTATTCAAAAGATGAAGTTTCCCGAATTGAATCGGTCGAAACTCTGAAAGAGCTGGCATTAAAATGTTCGAATTTTGAAACTATATATACGCTGCTCGAGAACATATTCAGTATCCTTGGAGGACGTGATGGTAAAATAACATTAATTGAATGCCGGATCAATCTTCTTTTGGTAGGTTATACGTTTAAATATTTTTTTTCATATTTATACATGCATTTCTTTCTTTTATATATTAGGGTGCTGGATATCTTAGTTTCAACCAAGTGAGTTGTCTCGATGATTTTAATGTACTTGACAAAGTTGTGGATATGTTTTCAAAAACTTTAGAATCTGAAGTTCAGGAAAAAATACTTTGCCATACCTTAGAAATGTTCAGTTGGTGGACGATAAAATTTAGAGAAAGATTTCCACCTATTATATTAACTATATTTCATAAGGGCATGGAACTGAAAACTACCACACCTCCAGTTCGGCTTGCATATCTAAATTGGTTTTTATCATCTATTCGAAACGTAGCACTTCCTGAAAATCCAAATTTAATTAATCAACTTCTATCGATTTTTGTTAAAGCAGTACAAAACCCTCAACACTTTAATTTAGTCGCTGAAGCTGCATGCGCATCTTGTATACTATTTAAATTGAAATCGAATAATTGTGATGAACGACTCAGTAATATGTGGAACATTTTAACGGACTTAAACAAATTGCCATTTTTTGTTGAGAGATTCATTGCTGCTGCTTCTCCAGACACATTATGCCATTTATTTTTAATTGCTGAAGTCTTGCTCACAACAAAACATGACAGTCTAAGAGGTTCTACAGAAAGTATATACAAGGCAATTATCTCCTGTTTAGTGTCAACGCACCAGAAACTACTCGATTTTAGTATGCCTTTGTTAAACAATATTCTTAATTGTGACAAGGGCGTACTGTACGCAAAGCACTTACTGATTACCCTAAAGAACTTTATGGAAATAACTAAATTGGATTCAAGGGATGACAAAAAAAATCTCTTTGCTAGTGTCGTTAGTAATTTATGTAATTTCAAGAACATTACGTGCTCCGATGCTCAAAGTGTATCGCTTGAATTACTCATAATATGTAGTCATCCCTTGATTTATAACGATGAACCCAATATGTGGCTGAGAATTTTAAAGTCTAAGTTGAATTTAGATCCAAAAAAATATATTTCACTCAACATCAAAAAGATAAAGGAGCAAGTAATAGAAAATTTCCATGATCACAAATCGTTTGAAAATGCTATATCAACTATTGTAAAAGTTAGTCCTGATACGGTTTTGACTGAACTTCTTCAAAGAATTGATGCTATTTTAAACAATCCCGAATTGAATAAAATAACAAATGACGAGTATTTTACCTACCTAACACCAGATGGAGAAATTTTTGATAAAAGTGTTCTACCTAACAATGATGATATATATAGTACTGTTGGTCTTAAACGTGAAAATAAAGTATATTCTTACAAAGAACAATTGGAGGAGCTTCAATTGCGTCGTGAGCTTGATGAAAAACGTCGTAAAGAAGGTAAACTTAAACCGCCAGTCTTAACTAATAAGCAACAAGAAGCGATCAAAAACCAAATTGAAAAAGAAAATCAAATCAAAGCCCGATTACGAAAACTTGAAAGCGAAATATTTGAAGCAATTAGAATGATAAAAGCTGCGTATGCCGGAAATAATCAAGTATTATCTTGTTACTTTTATAAGTTACTTCCATGGCTTTTAAACAATTTGCATTCACCCTTGGTTGCTGAGAAAATATGTGACCTGTATTATTTTTTACATGATTCTTGTTTTTCGAAAGCAATGGAAAATTTTGGACATAAAATTACTATATTAACAATTATGTTAGAAAGACCACATTGCGACTTAAAAGATGAATGGGCGAAGATGAATTTAAAAGAAGAAGTTTTTGAAATTTTTTCTCGACTAGAAGAACTTAAAAGACCCGAAAAATTAACTGATAATATCTTAACAGTGCCTGCATTTTCCTATGTATTCGAATTTTTAAAGCGTGCATTTGATCAACCATACATTACTGAGAAAAATGATATGTTGTTATTAGGAATACATTTCCTTGAAACTTATGCGCAACTGTACATTAATATCGAGGAAAATACAAAATTTTTACCACGTGTGCAAATGTTGCGGTTATTTTTAAAATTTATAAGCTGTTATGGTGGTCGCGTACAGTCTCAGTCAATGACGGCTTTATTAGAAATCTCCACATTAAGTGGAGGAGTAAAAAATTGTGCAATCGCTGAACCGGAAGAAATTCAATTACTTCTTGTTTCACTTCAACAAAACTTAGATGCAACTCGAGATGCTGCACTGCGATCGCTCTTGAAAATGGTTAACTCGTTACAATTTTATAAACACTCCAACAAGTATTTATCACATGAAATGAACCGAATATTTTGGATAACAAAGTTTGATGCATCATTTGATAATCGTATTCTGGCTAACGAATTGTGGGACATTCTTGACTATCCCTTACCTAATGTTCAAGACATAATGTCGGAAATATTAAATAATGAACTCTGCATTCAACAAGCTAGTGCGAAATCATTGGTTCCGTTGATAGAAAATGACTTAAGCATTTTAAGGGACATACTGCAAAAATTGATTGACATTTACAATGAAAAACTAATAAAAATTCCGGCTAAACTAGACCAATTTGATCGCGAAATCGAACCAGCAATTGATCAATGGCAACCTCGGAGAGGAGTTGCTATTGCTATTTATGAAATTTCACAGTTTTTTAGTATTGAAGAAGTAAATTTTGTTATGGAGTTTATGGTATCGCAAGGCCTAGGCGATATTCAAGAAGTTGTTCATAAAGAAATGTTAGCTTCTGCTCTTATCATTGTCGATAAGCATGGAAAAAATAATATACTTACTTTAATTCCTGTATTTGAAGAATTTTTGGATAAAGCGCCTAAATCCAAAAACTACGATAATGTTCGACAAGCTGTGGTAATATTAATGGGATCCGTTGCACGTCATTTGGAAAAAGATGACAAACGAATTGAGCCTATCGTAAAAAGGTTATTGTCAGCACTGACGACACCTTCTCAACAAGTGCAAGAGGCTGTTGCTAATTGCTTACCGCATTTAATGCCTGCTGTAAAAGATGAAGCTCCTGCGCTTGTGAAAAAACTTTTGCAGCAGTTGGTTAAATCTGATAAATATGGTGAACGAAGAGGTGCTGCTTATGGAATTGCGGGAATCGTCAAAGGTTTAGGAATTTTATCGTTGAAGCAGTTAGACATTATGTCAAAATTAACGGGTTATATTCAGGAGAAAAAAAACTATAAATATCGAGAGGGAGCATTATTTGCGTTTGAAATATTGTGTACAAATCTTGGCCGCCTATTTGAACCATATATAGTTCATGTATTACCACATCTCCTACAATGCTTTGGTGATTCTTCAGTATATGTAAGGCAAGCTGCGGATGAAACAGCTAAAGTAGTAATGCGTAAGCTATCGGCGCACGGTGTTAAGCTTGTATTGCCTTCATTATTAGAAGCGTTAGATGAAGACTCTTGGCGAACCAAAACTGCTTCTGTAGAACTCCTGGGTGCAATGGCATTTTGCGCACCAAAGCAATTATCCTCATGCTTACCTAGCATTGTACCAAAGTTAATCGAAGTTCTTGGTGATTCACACACAAAAGTGCAAGAAGCTGGTGCTGAAGCTTTAAAAGTAATTGGTTCAGTTATTAAAAATCCAGAAATTCAAGCCATAGTGCCAGTATTACTTAAAGCATTAGAAGATCCTTCGAAAAACACATCCACCTGTCTGAATTGTCTTTTGCAAACGAAATTCGTGCATTTTATCGATGCGCCATCGTTAGCTCTTATAATGCCTGTGGTCCAGAGAGCATTTATGGATAGATCAACTGAAACGAGAAAAATGGCTGCACAAATTATCGGTAATATGTATTCATTAACTGATCAAAAGGATTTGACACCATATCTGCCTAATATTATTCCCGGTCTAAAAACATCTTTATTGGATCCAGTTCCAGAAGTAAGGGCTGTTTCAGCAAGAGCATTAGGTGCTATGGTGAGGGGAATGGGAGAAACTTCATTTGAAGATTTGTTACCATGGCTAATGCAAACACTAACCTCTGAAGCAAGCAGTGTTGATAGAAGTGGAGCCGCTCAAGGTTTATCGGAAGTCGTCGGTGGCCTAGGTGTTGAAAAACTACACAAATTAATGCCAGAAATAATAGCTACTGCAGAACGTACAGATATTGCGCCTCACGTGAAGGATGGGTATATTATGATGTTTATTTACATGCCGGGAGCTTTTCCGCATGAATTTACTCCCTATATAGGGCAGATCATTAACCCAATTTTACGGGCTCTTGCTGATGAGAATGAATATGTCAGAGATACTGCATTAAAAGCTGGTCAAAGAATTGTAAACTTGTATGCAGAATCTGCAGTAATGCTACTTTTACCAGAACTTGAAAAGGGATTATTTGACGATAACTGGAGAATACGCTATAGTTCTGTTCAACTATTAGGCGACCTCCTTTATCGCATATCTGGTGTTTCTGGGAAAATGACTACCGAAACTGCTAGTGAAGACGATAACTTTGGAACGGAGCAGTCTCATGCAGCAATTATTCGTTTCCTAGGCGAAGACCGGAGGAATCGTGTTTTATCTGGCTTATACATGGGCCGAAGTGATGTTTCTCTAATGGTCCGTCAAGCTGCATTGCATGTCTGGAAAGTTGTAGTAACAAATACCCCAAGAACCCTAAGGGAAATTTTACCAACGTTATTCGGTTTATTGCTGGGCTGCTTAGCAAGTACAAGTTATGATAAACGGCAAGTGGCGGCACGAACTCTAGGTGATTTGGTACGAAAACTAGGGGAACGAGTCCTCCCAGAGATTATTCCAATACTAGAACGTGGACTCAATTCGGAGCAAGCTGACCAACGCCAAGGCGTGTGTATAGGATTATCTGAAATAATGGCGTCAACATCAAAAGAAATGGTTTTAACATTTGTTAATAGTTTAGTTCCAACTGTACGAAAGGCACTTTCAGATCCTTTGCCGGAAGTAAGAGAAGCTGCAGCTAAAACATTTGAATCCCTTCACTCGACGGTTGGGTCTCGAGCTCTTGATGATATACTTCCATCAATGTTAGAAGGTCTTTCAGATCCAGATGAAACTGTTGCTGAAAATACCTTAGATGGTCTAAGACAAGTAATGTCTATAAAATCTAGAGTTGTATTGCCGTATTTGGTTCCTCAATTAACTTCCAATCCAGTTAACACCAAAGCTTTATCTATATTAGTTTCAGTTGCTGGAGATGCATTAACTAAATACTTACCCAGAATATTAGCTTCATTACTTCAAGCATTATCAGATTCCCAAGGAACTCTCAATGAACTGCAAGAACTGGAGTATTGTCAAACCGTTATCCTTTCAGTTACAGATGAAGCTGGTGTACGAACTATAATGGATACTTTGCTTGCATCAGCTAAATCAGATAATACAGAAACTAAAAAATCAGTATCCAGTTTATTGTGTGCATTTTGTATGCACTCACCTGCTGACTATACCCAATATGTACCGCAATTATTACGCTGTTTGTTACGATTAATGGCTGAATCCGATAAAGACATTTTGCAGCGAGCATGGGATGCTCTTAATGCCGTCGTTAAAAACTTAGATTCTACACAGCAAATTGCTCATGTCTCTGATGTAAGACAAGCAGTTCGTTTTGCCGCCAGTGATTTAAATGGTTCTGAACTCCCAGGATTCTGTTTACCTAAAGGAATAACTCCTCTATTACCTGTATTTCGTGAAGCGATATTAAATGGTTTACCTGAAGAAAAAGAAAACGCCGCGCAGGGTTTAAGAGAAGTGATTTCTCTAACTAATGCTCCGTCGTTGCAACCCTCTGTTGTTCATATAACAGGACCTTTAATTCGTATTTTGGGTGATAGGTTTAACGCTGGTGTGAAAGCTGCTGTCTTAGAAACTCTTGCGGTATTATTGCAAAAAGTTGGAGTGATGCTGAAGCAGTTTCTTCCCCAGCTCCAAACAACCTTTTTAAAATCCCTCCACGACCAAAATCGGAATGTACGTATGAAGGCTGGTTATGCGTTATCTGAACTTGTAAAAATTCATACGCGAGCGGATCCACTATTTAATGAAATACATAATGGCATCAAAACTAGTGATGATTCTGGGGTACGAGAAACAATGTTACACGCTTTGCGGAGTCTATTGACTCCTGCTGGATATAAAATCTCAGAAAATATCCGAAAACAAATTTATATTACGCTTTTGGGAATGCTGGGGCATCCTGAGGAAATAACTCGAAATTGTGCTGGTGGATGCTTGGGTGCATTAGTAAAATATTTGACAGATGAACAAGTTGATGATTTATTTATAAACCATTTATTGGTAAACGACTTCGATGAAAGTGTTATAAAACACGGACGCACTGTTGCCCTATTTGTAGCTTTAAAAGAATGTCCCGGATATATTCTTAAAGATAATTTGGAAGAAAATATAGTGTCGCAAATATCAAGCATTACTACGTCAGAAAAGGTACCTATTGCATGTAATGGAATTCGAGCAACAACGTATCTTATGGAAAACAAATTGTTAATGGGTAGACCAGTTCCTCATTCAGTTATGATTACCTTTACAAGAGCTATGAATCATCCTAGCAATGACGTTAAGCAGCTTGTCGCCAAGAGTTGTAGCCATTTAGCTAAAACAGTATCTCCGGATAATATACCTATCGAAACAATGAAAATTCTGGTTCCTATGTTAGTTAACGGGACTAAGGAAAAAAATGGTTACGTCAAATCAAATTCAGAGTTGGCATTGATTTCCCTTTTGCAACTGCGGGAAAACGAAATGGTGTACAAAAGGCTTTGTCAAATCCTAGAACCTGGTGCAGTTGACTCATTAAGTGATGTTGTAAGTAAAATTCTACGTAAAATAGTTCCACATATTCCAGGGAAAGAAGATCAATTAGATAATTCAATTCTTACATAATATAAAATTGAAATACTAATTAACAAGAAGAATAAATCAAAATCATTTTCATTATATTAGACTAATTTTTAAGTTAAATAAAAAATAAAAGCCAAAACCATGTAACTTTTTGTTTGCTTTTTACTTCTTTTTAAAATTAAAAAAATAAAATTGGAAGGAAGTTTGAAAAACACCGTCGAAAAAGTTTGTAACAAACACCCAAAGCCAGTGATTGCAGATTTTTCTAAATTTTTACCATCACAGCATCACCCATTCCCTTCTTTGCCTTTTCGGTCTTAACTGAAGCTAACAGAAACTTGCTAGATACAGAGATTACGCAAAAATATAAGAAAGTGTTTGAGTACGTAGTTACAAAAAGGAAGTTTTATTCCAAATTATTGACCACTCATAATGGTTTTAATTTGATTGGCAAATATTGATAAGTGGCCTGATAGGAACCAGAGCTACCATCACAAAACGCATGTTGTAATAAATTAAACCATGATCAATCCTTTCGCTGAATTTGTATATCTAACACTTGCTTAAATGAACTTTGCAAGTGAACACGTCCTCCAGTTCTGCTCACTTCAATTGTTATTTCTGGCCATTTTTGTTCAGTTGTTCGTTTTTGCTTACTTTGTATTGTTTGACTTTGTTTGGTTTTACTTGTTAATTTAATCACTATTGCTCAAATATTGTTTGTTAGTTTGACGCAAATGGATAAAAAGAATTTCGTGTGTTGGAAAAAAAGTAGTACTTTAGCTAAAGCTTGGCTTGATAAATATTAATCGGACCCTGCACGAGAGAAATCAATCATAAGGAAATGTGGAGCGCGGGCAATGCACGCAGTGGCCGCCCTTATCAGGATGTGACCGCCGAAAGCATCAAAAAAGCCCACAAAATAATTTTGGATGACTGCAAGTGTAAAGCTTATTAAGATAGTTGGGGCTATAAATATATCAAAGGAAGGTGCTGAACAGTATCTTGCAAGATTAATGCGTTTTACGAAAGCACTGTAAATAAGTGCCAATCGTCCAAAACAAAAACGAATTGATGATTCAGAGCTGTTGAACCATAAAAGCCTGCATTTATGCGTACATATGTGACGATAAATCAAAATTGGCTCCCTACAGGTACTGTTTGATCATACATGTAGAAGAGCCCAAAAATAACAAAATAATATTGCATCTAGATTTATACATAAATATATTTTATATTTAAATACAATTATTCACTATTACTTATATTAAAATGTGTTTACAATTATTTTTTTGTGTCGTATTTTGTAGCAGTTAGTGTAGGAATACACGGAGAACAATTTCTTGATCAATATTGATCAATTTTACTTTTTAATTTGATGGCTGAGTTTAAGTAATTAAATTTTATACAGTCTGTGTGCATGTGTATTTAAAGGCTTAATTACAGCACATATGCGCGCTTGTTGAATAGTTTACACTGAACAATTGCCTTTGTATATAAAAAATTAAATAACTTAGATTCATTCAAATAAATATCATAATATTGGTGAGATGTTTCTAATTAGTTTTAAATGAACATTTTCTTTTGGATTCAATAAATATATATCTTTTATTTCATTATTATATTCAATATTTTGGATAGTATCTTTGATAAAAGTTAAAGTATTGGTATAGTAATTTTATAAAAATTGATTTGATTAAGCTAAAAGGAATTTGAATTAACTGTTTCTGCAATTATAAATTTTTGCTCTATAGCATTTTAGCATCGGCTTTTCACGTGCATACCTTGTTCGGTATTGTAATTAGCTAAAAATATTCTGAAGAAATAAACCTACTGTATAGAAAAAGGGCTATT
>JXPQ01056915.1:6487-18283 GCA_001014675.1 Ephydra gracilis
GGAAAGGAAAAAGTGATTGACGGCCAGAATTGGAGAATGCGGTCAATACTGGCACAGTTCCTAGTTGAATTTATGCAAGTTTCTAAGTGCACCTTACAATATATTAAGGAAAAAGCACTTTAATTTTTCTTCAAATGGGACCGCTTTTAATAGTCGGTGTTGGTCGCATTTGCATTGTTTTGATTCTAGTTGGAAATTATGGAACCATTTTTTCCAATCGTCACATATCGACGCATAAACACAGATTATGATATAGTTGAACAGCTCCGAAGACTGAATCATCAATTAGTTGTTGTTATTCATTCTTTATTGTGAACCCACTTGGACCCCACTTTCAACATAACTTTCGCAAACCTTAATATTCACTCACAATTATAATTTTTCAGAAATATCAGTTCTGACGGTTGAAGTATGCTTACGCCCGTACTTTTGAATGAAAAGGTGTACTGGAGGCATGCGAAATATTGGCCGGATCTTAACCAAAGTAATACTTCGATCTATCTTTATACACATCGCCAATAATTTTTTCATTAAATATGTCTACCATTAGAATTTGATTATGATTAGGCATTTATCGTATATAGCCATTTAAATTCTTCTGGGGGCTAATATCTCATTCGTCGTATTCTTATATAAAAGCTTTCATCTGGGAAGTAAGGGTCCGCAATCAAATTATTTTCTGTAACTTCTGCAATCCATCAAAGTTGTTTCAAATTAATTTTATAATGTGGCTGTCAATTCTGCTTATGCCTTCGACTACCATTAGGTAATTGTTAAAATTGGTCTGGTGTTCACAACATTTTCTTACAAAGAGTCTTACATAGAGAGGAAGGACGTATGTTTCATCATACTTGTTACCTATAAGCTAGTTTAAGTCGAATAAAGCCTTGATACCTAAGGATTTATGCGTATGTTTTGTATGTTATTTAAAGCATATTCTTATTTGTTTTTAACGCTTTTTTTGTATACCTATTGTGGTACATGACTTTTTCTAGAATTTTAGGCTTTATTTTAATTTCAAAAATTTTAAAATTTTTCTATCACGTCGTTGTTACCTATTTTAATAATTGGCCTAAATAGGATTGTAGAAAATGTTCATAATTTATTTTAAGAATTAGTGCACTGCAGTTAATAACTTATTCCACAGTTAACACTTACGAAAAACATTTATAAAATTTAATTTTGGAATATGCACTTAATTCTTTTGTGCTATAATAGGACAAAAATACACATCAAATAAAATTACTTCTTCGAGGTTATCTCCAAATACTTCCAGCGTCGCCGGGATATTGGATATGAAATAGTTAGTGGTAGTTGTGCTCTAACCAACGCCATGAGCCAATATGGGGGTCGTTTGGATCATTTTCGAGGAATTCGACTTTTATATCAAAAAACTGCTTATGGCATGGCACTTCAATAATTCCAATATTATATCCAATAACTTGAAAGTCGTTCAGGCCCGCCGGGATAAATTATTGAATTTGCATTTCTTATGACTTTACAGGCTTTCTAGAAATTCCTTCAGTCAGCAATATAACCTAAATTCACTCTTTTGAGAATAAAAATAATTAATGATAGTGGATACGATGTAAGAAACTGTCATCATTTAACAAATAAGTTTTCTTGGGCGGTTTTTATTGTGTGTGAAATATATCAATGTACTACAAATTTTGATTGTGAATGGGTAAGATTAAGTGCATTATGGACTTATTTTCGCTGAATAGTCTTTCTCTAATTTTATGGTAATTAACAGCATTACAAGTGCAACAAGCAAAGTGAAATCTTTGAATATTTCAATTAAATCTAGAAAAGCTGACAAACTTTTGTGTGATATCTTTGTTTGTGAATGGGTAAAATAAAGTTCGTTACGCACTGATTCTGATCCTAGTTGTGCTATATCCAATTGGTATGAGCCAGAGAGCTCTATTGAAATATGATATAATATATTCCAATTCATTCATACTCTATCAAATAGACCAGTGGTCAAGGATTGATAGTTTAAAAATTAAATTGAAAAGATGGTATTTGTGTTTTAAATTTTGGAAAATAGTAATTAATTTTATATTAAAACTATTCTTAAATGATTTTATAAATACTATATAATTACGACGATATTACAATGTACGGAAAAAATCTTACTTTCACCTATTTGGTGATATAAATGTTCAGAAGAATTTATTTCGCTACCCTTCGTTTCGTAATCGGTGTTGTAGGTGTGCCAACTGGCGGTTTAGAAATCTGTTTAAATGATTTAATACAAATAATTTAATTTCCATTTAAGTAAAAACCTAATTTAAAGATTGATCTTTACCGATCGAATTGATTTTGGTGTCATTACATTCGCAGGTGAGGTTTGCTTGCGTTCTGAGCTGTACTCCTCTCCTACAATGGTAACTGCAACTGGTCTTTGTTCGGATGAAGCCCGTTCAGTACTTCCACTACGTGATGTCGACGCAGATCGTTTAAATATACCTGATAACCGTCCACGTAAATCGTTTTTGCTTGACCGCATATCACTAGCTACACTTAAGTCAGAGTCAGATCCTTGAATCTAATAAATAATAATAAGTAATAAATATAAAATATATTTTTTTATGCATATAACATTTAATTTTTCTAATGTATTCACAGATATTTCGCTCTCGGAGTTTCGACCACTCTTTGTAAGACTGCGTAATTTGCCCATTAAACTCTTTTTCTTTTTACGTGGTACCCGTGGTACATCACTTTGCGTCGAACCTCCAGATAGCCTGGAGTCAAGATTAGAATCAAAGCCAGTTATTTCCGAGTCAACAGACTGCACTGATGATAAACTGCCATCATTCTGTCTCCAAATATTCTAATTCCAAGGTAGTAAACGCATAAGAATTCAAATTTTCTACTTATTTTTCTTTACCTTACCTGATCTTTCTGCATAGAGTGGTCTAAAGATAAACTTTTTCTTATTAAACTACTATTATTTGCAGAAGACCTGGCTAGTCTTGACCCGTTCCGCGTTGAACCCGCTACACTTGCTACTGATGATGAACTTCCATGTGGGTCATTTTCTTGTGAAGCAGCTCTACGTAAATTTCCTCGGCGTAGTCGCATTTTTTCCTGTTCTTCTACATTTACACTTTGAATCTTTCGTAACTCGTCAGATGCTTCTGTGAGACGCGCAAGTACATTCGAAAAATGGGAACTGGTCAATGCTGGTGAAGCGCTGCGTTCTCGTCTTTGTTCCGGCCGAAGTGAATTGCCTAATGGCTGTAAAGAACTTAAATTCAAATCTGGTGCAATTTTTACGAGCTCATCAATAGACTGTAGCATTGCTCCAACTTTTCTATTAGAGCCATCTTGATCTATTCGGCGTTTAATTAATTCTTTTTCATAACGTTCCCTTTCACGGCGCAACTTCTCATTTGAAGTGCGTAATTTTGCGTGTACGTCACGCAATTCAAGTAAATCACACTGCAGTTCAGCGATTTTGTTTCTACCTTCTTCTAATTCTTCTTCAGTACAACGTTTTATCTGATCTAACCGTCGCTTGGACTCCAAACGTTCCTTATCACGTTCTCGTTCAACTTCAAACAATGTTTGACGTAAATCACGTGCAAGCGTGGACGTCTCTTGTAATAATCTCTGTTGGTCTTCCCTCTCTTTTTGCCAAGACAGCTCTAATTTTGTTTTCATACCTGGGATCTTCGTTCTACCAGACCCTATAACGCGTTCTTCCTCAAATTCATTCAACTTTGATTGCATTTCAGAGATTTTAATTTCATTTGCACTCCGTTCTGAAACCAATTCGGTCTTCACTTTGCTTACTTCTAGACGTGCTTCTACTAGTTGATCTTCGAGACAGCCAATCTAAAATTCTAATTTATTAATTTCAGCTAATTTTGGTTACTGAAGCAAACCTGTTGTTCCAAATACGCTATTTTGCTTTTATCGTCGTCATCACTACTATGCATCGATGTTCGGCTTTGCCTGCCGGTATTATTTGCCTTCAATTCACCAATTTTCTTCTGGGCAGTCTCAAGCATTTGCTTAAATGTATCTCTGTCTTTTTTAAACCTCTCACATTGCCTCTATTAAAAGAAAAAATGTTAATGTCACATTGGCTGACTGTCGAAAAAAATGTTTTTATACCTGCATCGCAGTTAGCTCTCCGCTTAAATTTTTCATTTGATGTTCATATCGTAACCGAGTTGATGCAATTTCCGATTTTAATTGCAATTCAACATTTTGCAGCCTAATATTTCAAAAGAGATTATCATCACACTGAAATACTATTTAAACTTAAATATAAAAAATGGTCTTTCCAGATAATTGTTAATGATCTCGATGGGAAGGGTTAATGGATGTGGTGTATTCCAGAGGCAACGTGTCTCAATACCACAGCTTATTGGTGCCAACATTATCCTTATGAACTCACAACAAGACGTGTCACATGGCAAAGAGAACAATGACTCCCAGTCCGCTTACATTGCTGACTCCCTGTGAATAACTCTGGGTTCTCCATCAACATCCGGTGGGGTAGACTTAAATGCAATCTATTATACTCGTCAAAGATCAGGTTGTATTCAAGATTTGAGAGCTGCTACATGGACCAAGGCTATAGAAAAATTGAGGATATGGACTTCTTTTAATAGCAAACCGTTCCTCAAACCTTTATGTCGAAAATTTGGAAGATACGGAAAACGCACCCTAAGGTGCCTTCTTTTACATACTTCATGTTCACTATAACAAATTCCAAAAAGCCGATTAAAAATGCATCATGAACTAGATCCTTGCCAACCTGGAATAGTATGGTTTAGCCGTTCGTGGGTTAGAGTGTGCCAATATCCACCCCGGCTTCTCTCTACTTTCAGTCAAAATAGAAATGGTTATTTGCAGATTCGAGGCAGACGGCAATCGAGCGCAACACAAATTTTGCAACCAGATTGCACAGGTTTTCCGCCACCGCCTTATTGAACTCGTGTTTCACCCTCATCTACCACCCTACCCCAGCGCGTATTAATAGTCTGCAAACTGTTAAGGAAAAGATTGCCATGCAATGCAGAAAGCACGAAATATGGTAGAAGAATGTGACAAGCAGTAATTGATAAGGTAGCCACATCAAAATCGACCGCGAAGTAACGTGTTAAGAGAAATGGGACCCGAAGTTGTTTTCAAAATATGAAACACATGACCATATGTTTTAAAACTGAACCTTCATTCTGCAAGGATACAGGTACAGGTTTCAAGTCTTCCTTAACTTCTTGGATGGTACATTTCCATCACATATATTCAATAATGAGAATTACGCCAATACAAGGTAAAGCCCAATACCATGGCTCCAAAAACTTTGACAGGATGACCTCCCAGCAGAACGATTGGAATGTCTTTTTGCCAGGTGTTGAAGAAGGTGGATACCACAAATTGCGCCAAATATCAGGGCAGCAGACTCCTTAACGGCGTTGAAGAGGTATAGAAGATAACGCTGGCACTTAATGAGAACAGTACCAATAATTTTATGTCAACCTGTCACGATTCTAGGCTATGAAAAGCCGTTAAAATTTTAAACTTCACCTTGGATATTTTTGAAAACATTTCCTACTTAAACTACAGCATAGACTTCCACAACAATTTTAAACTACAATTAAGTCTAGTTAAGGATTACGCTTGCAAACAACTTGTATGTGTATAGCAAGCAATGACGATAAGGAGCCCTCTCCTGAAAAGTAAAACCCAACATAAACAAATCCGTATTATACAGGTCTTACTATATGGAAAAAAAATATTAACGCTTTCATGATTTGATGGACTGTAGGGAGAAGTAAAACTTACTATGATGATGGTGGTCATGAAGGTAAGTAAGCATTATTGTTGATACAAATACCTCTACCCAATTTAGTTTTTAGTAGTTATCATAGGTCAGGGAAAATTCGAATTTTTTTCTTCTCACACACTCTCTTTTTTGTTCGTACTTTAGTTATACTTACTTCGTTTTGGCGGCTTTTAATTCCGCATCCAAACTTGCGTTATGTCCATTTAAGTTTGATTGTGCCTGATCTATTCGGTTAAAATCGTTTAATTTACTATTAAGATCGTCGTTTTCTTTGCGCAATTGGAACACTAAATCAATATTCATTTCATTCTCTCGTTTTAAACGATCAAATTCATGTTCCTTTTGAGAAAGTTTATTTTTTAACATTTGCTTTTCTTGTTCAGAAAAGCCACCTTTAATTGTTTTAGCCTCTAGTTCCACAATTTTTTTTTGCGCTTCATTCAATTTTTTAGCAAACTCAGTACGTTCAATACGAATGGAATCCATTGCAGCTAATTTTTGTTTTTGCGTATTCAATTCACTCATTAGATTATCTTTCTCAGTAGTAAGTTGTGCCCTCATTAGAACAGTTTCTTCAGACATTTTCTCCCAATGTACATGTAACTCATTATATCGTTTTCTTTCATCCTCGCATTGTTTTTGCAGCTCATCGATTTTTTTATTTAAGTCCGTTACTTTAGGGTCTATCTTAGAAATAGATGACTTAGACTTCAGCTCTTTGATTTCTTTTTGTAGAAGAGATTTGGATTTTTCAGCAGATTTCTGTAAAGTAGCTAGGTCAGACTCAGTTTGAGATAACTTTGACGCAAGCTTTTCGCGTTCTTGGAGTTGTTTTTCAAAATCCTTCTCCAATTTGGCAAGTTTCTCTTTATCTTGTTTAGCTTGCATGTCTATCACTGATTTCGCCGACTCAGCTTCCTTTATCTATAAAAAGTTAGCTTAGAAATCATTATTAATGCTTTTATTTTTTATTTACAACTCACCAAACTATCCTGATTCTTAATTTTTTCTTCCATTTCCTTTATTTTAATATTGGCTTTCTTCATTTCATCTTCAGATTTTTTAAGTTTTTGCTCCAATTCGTTGAGTTTTGTGGTTGAATTTGTTAAGGTTTTTAGTCTCTCTATAATAATATTATTCAAAAAATATTAAGTGGAACGACGCAATTAATATTTTCAACCACTTACGTATATCGGTTTCTGCTAAAGAAAGTTTTCGTTTGGTTTTGAGTAAGTCCTCTTCTAATAATTTTTTTTGCTTTTCGTTTTCTTTAAAGTTTTCAGCACTACTATTTATTAGTATGTATCTCAGTTCGTTAATTTCTTCTTCCTGCTCTTCAATCCACTTTTTCAAATGATTCTTTGGTGTAAGGTCTGTAATACGTTTTGGAGTCCTAGCTGGTAATTTTCGATCAGCTTCTGACATGAAGTTCTTCAATTTCAAGGCAAGACTATCACGTTCCTCTATAATTTTTTCAATGTCTGTAGTTGTGTCATTTTTACGCACTGCTTGTATTGGATTACGTTTGCATTCAATTTTCAGCTTTTCATTTTCTCCCTCTAGTGACTTAATTTTCGATCTCAGAATGGCTACTTCCTGCTCATTCAAATCCAGTTGACGTTTCATATCAATACTAATATCACTCGTCCTGGTTTTCGCTTCCTCACGGAGTTGATTTATTGTACGCTCTTCCTCTGCATGAACTTTTCTTAGTTCCACCAACTCATCATTAAGCGCCTTTAACCTTTTTTCGGACGTATTTGTTGATGTGGATTGATTCTTTATAAGCTTTTCATGCATATCCTTGATTTGTTTGCGTGCATCGTTGTTTTGTCTTTCAAGCTCATCCACTTTATTGCGTAATATTGATGCTTCTTGTTCGTTGAGCTCCAATAGAATCCTAAGCTCTGCTGGGTCATCTTCATCTGAAATTCCTTCATCTCGATCAGCATGTTCTTCTGCTGCTAAACGATTTCTTGGACTTGTTGGACTGAGCCTGCGGGCTAATTAAGAATAAAATTACTATCGTCTTTGAGAGAGAGAGAGAGAGGTTGTTAAGATTTAAATTCAGTTAATTAGTTTAGGTAATATCTCGCAACATAGTCTAATCAAAACGAAGGCTGAGATTATTAACATTAAAAATATATCGAAATGAAGACATTGCTCCCACCGTCTGAGGTAAGTGTTCATATTTTAATTACTTTTGAACGACATTGAACTTTAGATTTTGCGTACTACTTAATTTGGGCATATTACGTTCAAATTATAAAGTATTCGATCCTCTAAGAATTTTTCATATTACTGATATTTATTTATTACAAACAACTTTTTTAGTGTTTCCTCACTATTGTATTAAACTTTCCAAATTACCCTCAATAAATAATTTGAGACAATTTTTGGTTTTAACGTTTATGCTTGAAAACGTCGAAAATGATTTTTAAAACCAACAACTTTATTGATTAATTAAACTGCAGTGTTTGGCAAAAGGTTCTGGCATATCGACTATGGCAGAATACTATAGAAAAAACCTTCATACTTCTTTACAGTTAGTGTGTATTAAGATTTCTTTAAGAGCAATATTTCGCATACTTCTTGAACGTGTTGCCATTTTTTTCAACTGCATCATTAACGATTCATTCTCATCCTCGAAACGAGCAACTTTTTTTCTTAAATTTTCAGCCTAAAACAGAAACAATATACATAATATCCAAAATATGCATAGATGAATAAGAAAATCGGGTAGCGTACCTCTTCCTCTGCAAATTTGAGCTGGTCCTTTAGATCAGATTCTCTTTCTACTGAATCTTGCAAGTCTCTCAATATCTGTTGTGGATCTTCCTGTGATCCACCCCGCGTCAAAGATTCTCTTGTAATTTTTGCATCTGCCGATGTTGACTTACCCAATATTCCCAACATAGGAGTTTTTTTCTTACCAGGCGATCGTAATTCTTCAGCTTCCGCCTAAAATTCAATGTAATACTGTTAAAAAGAAAAACTAATAGGAACATTTATGTGTGTACCTGCAATTTTCTTGTTAGCTCATTCGAGAAGCGTAGCTCTTCTTCCAGTTTTTTTATTTTTAAAGTAAGATCATTGTTGTAAGTGCTCTGTTTCTCCAGCTCCAGTGTTTCAATTTTTCTTTCACATTTTTTCAATTTGAAACTCAAAATGCGACAATTCTTTGTTGCTCTTTCTAAATCTTTTTGTAAGTTGGTTTTCACTTTAACTTCGTCCTCCCGAAAAGAATCTTGAAGTTCCTCCATCTCCGCTTGAAGATTCATTATTTCACGTTTTGCATCTTGATTTTCTTCCATTAACTCTTCGCAAATTTGCTCAGCGGCATTGAGTTTACGTTTTAATTCGTTTTCCAAATTGTTTGGACTGTTTTCCAATTCTTTCATTCGCTGGTTGAGTCTTCTTTTTTCCGCATTTACGTTATCAAGTTGCTCTTTTAATTCATTTACCTTTTGTTGCAACATTAAAGCTTCTGATGCAGCAGTTCGATTCGGTGCAGTATCCATTGAAGCCAAACGCCGCAGTAAAATATCACTTTTATCTCTTTCTGCCCGTTCCATGCGAGCCTTTGTTTTTTCTAATTCCGCTCGAAGCAATTTAATCTCATCTAATAATGCAGTCTCATTAGCTCCAACCAATGTTGTATCCATCGTTTCGGTTATATTTGACTTAATATCAGCATCTTTGCGCTTTAACTGACTCCTATTATCTTTTAAATTAAGCATAAATTGCACATCTTGCGAAGTCTTTTCCATCTCATCCTGTACATGACGATTTGACGATATATGCATCGAAGTCGACGTACTCTTGGTATTTGGTGTTGTGCTGTCAGAATTTGATATTGATTTAATACCCAGTTGCGTAGAAGTTACCGTAACATTATTTGTTGTTGATGACGGTACTTTTTTTGGTGGTAGTGATGATTTATTCATTTCAGAAAATGATGATCCCGACTTACATCGTTGTGGCCGTTCCGGTGATTTCTTCATTTCTTGTTTCTCGTTACTCACACTCCTAAAATGTAGTTAAAAACAAGCTTTATTTTTCCGTATAAGACGAAAATATAATAAAGGGAAACAGTGTACCAAGGAAGGGATTCTTATTTTTCTATACACAAATAAAATACAAACGACATTTTCTGATTTGATACTTTACCTAATTCCCAACAATCGAAATACTGCTAATACAGTTTTGAGACTTTAAATCATCTGTCCAAAGAAATAGTATTCACTGTGTATAAAAATTCATTGAAAATTGTCTAACATCTGAACAACAAGTAGAAATTGTGAATATTTTTTCCAACAAACATTTTTTTATTGCTATCTCACAGTACATCACGTTACTGATAAACAAAATTTTCATCAAACAATTAATTCGATTTATGCTTTCACGTCATATTTACATATGTACAAAAGGAAATATTTAATGTCCTTAATTTAATAGTTTACAACTCAGCCGATTATACTATTAGAAAATGTCTACGCCTAGTCACTATTCGCAAAATAAGTATGTTTTGAAAAAAGGAACTACCAAGTACACCCAACAGCAGTGTGGACCACAATGATTTTTGCAATATTTTGATTTTACTGTATTCATAAGTTGAATGAACATTAATTGAAGGATCTTCATATTCAAGGATGTATTCAAACAAGTGGCAAAACTAGCACAACCCCGCCGTATTCAAAATTTGAATCATTTAATAAAATAGACTCATTTCCACAACTACTCTATGAAAAAAAAAACTTTATGAAAACACAATTTATTTAAACTGATTAATTCAGTTAAGTCTCCATTAACATCAACCAATACAGTTGTCCCCAGATTTCATTTATTGATTTCAACACTTAAATGAGAATCGATATGTGTTTAAAAATACATTTCCACAACTGTTTTCGGGTGTAACCGGGGATGCTCCAACAATTCGAACTTGAACTCATGTATTGAAGCCATTTTCACGAATTGGTTCCCTCAGCTGGTGTGAAATGCTACAATAATATTCATAATTTATTGTTTGACCAGCTTACAAGTAATCCACAAACCAAATTCCTCTCACATCCCAAAAAGCTGGTGCCACCTGGCCGATTTGTGTACATTAACGTTTTTGGAGTCGCCGAACAAGGTTCACAACATTCTTTTGTTGCTTGTTTTGATTCAAGATCATGGAATGAATGACACAATTCACATGTATGGCAATAGATCGATTTACAAAAACCACTTTTTTCTCAAAATTAAAGATGCTCTAAATATTATATTACGAAAAATTCGACCACGAATGTGTTTTTTTTTTTTTTTTTGTATTGGTAGCGAATGAGGAGCCCATTTAAACCCAATACTTCAGTCAAAATATTCCTTGCAATACCTTACTAAATAACTTAGATTTCTAATAAATCTTTCTTTCTTTCATTCGACGACTTTTCTTTGCTTTCAAGCTTTCCAAAAAATTAAATGACATCACTGCAAGATTCTGTTTGGCTGTAAATAAATACGCCGATACATCGATAGTAAATGGCTCATACGAAGAATGAACTGAAAGGATCAAACCAAACTTCATATGCGTTTATAAGATAATTTACTGACTTAACAAAAAAATTTTGGGTAGCTGCAGCGAACTCTATTATCAAACTACAGAACTTATTGAACAACCGGATATTAGTGAAGGACTTCCGTATTATTTCAGATTGACGCTGATGCTTAGGGACTGTCGATAGTTAACTTAACTTTGGGTCTACAGACAACAGGTCCCGAAATCATATTCATATAAAAATTAAAAAANAAATAAATTCAGTTTCGCTACCATGAATTTCAAACTTCATTGTTCCTTCTAGAGATATTAGTTTTCTTTTATGAATATCTTACTTTTGGGTCATAACAATTCGATTGCTCTTGTCATAAATAATTACTTGAAACATTTTGGTTCGATATTAAAATCCAGTTAAGGATCATACTTACTCTTCATTTTTTGGCACAGATCT
>JXPQ01057300.1:0-12734 GCA_001014675.1 Ephydra gracilis
ATAATTTTCGAGCCCATCTTTTCGCTACTAAACCTTTGAATTCTGAACGGTCAGGTACTTTTTGTTGCTTATAGGNTAAAACCTTCAATTTTTTGTACCGCATTACTGTTGACTGAGAAGTAACTGCTATGACTGCAACATCCGGGGTTGATCTTGTGGGATTAGTGCGGTACGCGGTACTAACTTTCGCTAGTACATCTTTATTACTAAAACCGGTTTTTATACCTGAACCTGGGGCTCGGTGGAAAGAATTTCCCTGCATATAGTTATTTATTACATTATAAACGATTTTTAAACTCGCGTTACTTTTTTTGGCAATCGTCTTTTTGGATGCTGTCTGATTGGCTAGGTAAATGTCAAGAATGCATTTACGACGGTTCTCTGCTGAGTTTGACACGTTGACTCCAGGATGTCCAGTAGGCATCTGATCTTCATATCTCAAAATTGCAGTATTTATACTAAATTTAAGTGGTAAAAATTTCAACCTAGGCCTGAATAGTGTTTTATATTCAAGGTGTAGAAATTGTAAATTTTTTCTGGTTCACTCGTTACTTGGGTTTTCTGCAATACTTCCATGGGCGATCACGGCTTTAAACGCCGTCAGATTAGTCCCAGTGCGCAGACGGCTGGTACTTTGATATTCCCGTACTTCACCAATATACTCAAATAACTTCACACCACAAAACTGTAAGTGATCCCAAGGGATCGCAACGTACTAAACATAGTCCAGTTTTGCATTCGTAATGAGTAACTTAGGTTGTTTACCATTTTTTATAGCTTGACTAGGTTTTAAAAATTTTTAACGTCATTTGTTGTATTTTATTATGTATTGCTCGTTGCTCCCATTTTCATGGATGTACTCCGGTCTTTCAAGAGGAATTAATGGAAATTCAAATTTTCTTTGTGACTTTTAGACGTTGTCATGTAGATACGCAGTTTGTTGCATATCCTAGTGATTAGGACGCGAGTGGACTCATACCGTTCAAGTTGCAAGATTTCTACAATGACGATGATCTTCATCATTTTCTTTTTAGGAAACAAAAATATTGAATATCCGGTGGGAGTAGTAGTTACGCTACTTGTTTTGAAATACTCATCCTTATTTTAAAATAATTTAAAATCCGCGATGGGTAATTTAAAAGTTTTCAGCAGCATGTCGAACTGCCTTTCAGCTTTTTCTGTCGCAAAGTAGGATACACTAAGCACTTGTGGGCAAAGGTTTCGATAAACGATTTTTATATTCCTTTAAATACCCATTTGCATCAATTTGGTCAGTTATCGCCACATATTTTACGGGTACTAAGTACGGCAATTGTCATCTACAAAGGCAAATATTTAATCACTTTTTATTCGTTTTCGTTTATTCTTAAAATATTATGGAGCCCCGCATAGTTTAATGTTTTTTATTCGCTTTAGCTATCATCGATTTTGACTACGTAAAAAAAAAAAAAAATTGTATGCTTTTTAATATTTTTATTTAACATTAGAGGAAAAGAACGAAGGAGGAAGAATTTAGTCGATACCGGTTAAAAAAATCGTATAAATAATAAAATGAGACCGAAATAAATGCGAAATGGCTTTGTTATCTTAGTTTTTGTCTTGATTAGTTTTCATCTTTTTTTCGAAACAATTTCGTTGCATCATCAAAATAGTTATTTGTCTTACTTTGAATATTTCTTTATCATGTTCAAAATTTTTCGAGAATTACTAGAATATATTGCATTTTTTAATTATTATCATTGTATGAAACAGCTTTTAAACGGTCCTGCAAAAGTTAAATTATTAACGAAGTCACTTAATTTATCAAAAAAGTGCTAGTGCTTAACAAAAAAGGCAATGGAGCAATTTATTATTGAAGTTGAGGAAAACTATACAAAACGAAAATTAAATCAAAAACCAACCGCACTTTCCATAAATTAACAACAGCATATATGTAATAACATCGCAACACATTCATTAACCAAACCTGAATAGGTTGCTAAAAAATTAGTAAGAACAAACCCGAATTAAAATTTATTTAAAGAAATGCGAAACTTATTGTTTCAAAAAATTAAAGTACTATAATTGCATATCAGAATCAGTTATTTTTATAAAATCGAATAAAGAAAAAAACAATAGAGCATACAATACGAATGAGCATACGAAAATGCATACAATTAAGTAAATACAATGGAGAAGAATATAGAAGATAGCAATGTGAACCTTAGGCAGGCAATGTCAAGGATTGGATTTGCAATTAAGAAAACATTAAATAATGGTATGATGGGAGATGCGTTCTATATCAAAGATAAGCGAAAATTAGTAGTTAAAATATCCCGATCACAAAGCAAATTCGTTTTATAAAATACAGGGATTTAAAAACTATTTTTTTGATAGAAGTAATATCACAGTTTGAGAATTAGCAAGTGAGACAAAGAAAGTATTAATTTTCAACGTACATTCCAATGTAAGAATTTTTTAGATTACATTCTCATACAACATATTGATAATAATAAAAAATATGGAAGTTTTAACAATTAGCAGACCAAAGAGCTCTAGCCTATTGGGTTAACAGATCAATTAGATGCTAATTTATCTTATTTACATCGATGTACAGAATTCCCCCGATATTTTTGCACATACTTTTTAACGCTTTTGATGATTGAAAATGTACAGTAACACACCGTTATTAATTCTATGAACGTTGGAAGAATGGCTTTTTCTCTAGTTTTGAGAAATTTTTTAATACTAAGTTTAGTTTCTTATATGAATTTAAGGTTTGAAAATGAAAAGTAGGTTCAGGTGTCCAACAGCTTTATTAAAAGGTTGGTACACTTATAAACAGATAGTGCTCACAGCCCAAAATTTTTTATGATTTTGCAAAGACTGGTGTAAAAATTTAACAGCTGTCGAACTATTAGTTGGTAGGATAGGTCAATGAAGTTTTGCTAGTTGGCGAAAAATAATACTGGTGAAGATAATGCTTCGCTTATAAGCATTATGACCTTTTGCTCGGTGTTTTTTAAGTTTAAACGTGGCGAATTGTTTCCGATGAATACATAAAAAAAATCGGCAACATTATTTAGATGACCTCAAAGTGAATTGGATAGACACCTGAGGCTGTAAGGATACCAAGGAAATATGCTGAAAAAATTGTGCCTGAATATTAGAATATGCGAAAGGTCTGTTCAATCAATGTCACCTGTGAAAGACGTAGTGAAAGACCTCCAAAACAAGCAAACCACAACGCACTGAAAGAGGAGATGTTGGTTTGTCAGAACAATGCATCGTTGCACAAATCAGTGAAGACGATGGCAAAATTAAAAAATTAAAAGAATTGCTTTCGGCATTCACCATCTTTTTCGAATCTTGCTCCAGCGATGTTTGCTTTGCGATGTCTTCTATCTGAACCAGTGTTTTTAGATGTAGGGAAGATATATGGCTAAAGACATTCTCTAACCAATTGATTTTTCAGCCTTAACAGAAATTAACAACAAGCGACAAAAATGTTTAACAACAAGGGAATCCAAGTTTCATCTCTTCAACCACCGAAATTCATAGAGAACATAACAACGGAATGTACGTAATGTATGATTCTTCATGAACAAAAGGTATTAGTGACAATACTTAAAATTATTATACTATTCATATTCGAATTTCACACTGGACTTTGGAAGTCAAAAGATTTCGATGCCTTAAAGGTTCTAATGCGTTAGGAAGTCTATTTGGATTACTCAATGACTAACATTCATTTCAGTAAAAAGTTTTAGACGATTCTCACAATTTTAGAAAATTGATCGTCGTAGACTTTTACAGAATTCATCATGTTAGACATCTCTGTATTCAATACATTAAATAATGATTTGCAATATTTCCGACAACGTTCCTCTAGCAGTATCCAAGCGTTGAATTATTCTTCAATAAATTCCGGACGTGGTTATTAGTCTAACCACATGAGTGGATCATCATTACTTAAAACATTAATTACTCCAAATTTGTCCAAAATTGAGATCTGATATATCATTGACAGCACTGGATGTGGGAGTTAACAGTGTCGTTTTGAAAATGGCTTTTATTGTATTACAATTACAACAGTTGCATTGTTCCTAAATTAGTGCTTTCTCTGGGACACTATTGCTAAATTAAAAGTTTGTGTTATATCACGTAAGACAGACCGTAATAAAACAACAAACTAGGTATCCTTAACAAAAAATATAAAATAAATACTATTTACAAGAGATAATATACCAACTGAACTTAAGGAAATCTTCATAGCAACGATTACGCACTCAGTCGTATCAAATTAGGTAACACTAAAGGTATTTTGACAATTGCATATGTAAAAATATTTCATAACATATTGCAAAAGTCGGGACAAAGTTGAATAAAAAACTACAAATACTCTTAACAGTTAAGAGACAAAAATTAGAGTTCTCTCACAGGCCGAGGAACATGGACGGTAACGACGCAAATGGACTAAACGACCGAACAAGAAAAATACAGCAACATAAAGATAAGTTTAAAGCTATCCTGAATAAATTCTTTAAGAATGAAATGGAAGAAAGATAAAACAACATCACTGAACACATAAGCATAGTTCTTAACAATAAAGCAATGGGGCACAAGAAATAAGTGATTTCGTTACNCGCAATGGGGCACACGAAATAGGTGATTTCGTTACGTTTGCAAACCTTAAATAATATCAAAAAACGTGTTGAGTCATGTCACACTTATTGAAATTATTACTAACCATTCGTGTAACCGTTCTGTATCACAAATGGATCCATATATGGCTGTCATAACACAAAGTACCAAGAAGAAATATGAAAAACCCAATACATTGACAAACTCCTTAACTCGGAAGATGTAATCTTCCCTATGAATGACGTTAGATAAAACCGCTCCAAAAAGTTTCATAATAAATTGCTTTGTCCAGAATGATAATACCTCACCACCTACAGTTGAAACACTNAGCAATGGGGCACAAGAAATAAGTGATTTCGTTACGTTTGCAAACCTTAAATAATATCAAAAAACGTGTTGAGTCATGTCACACTTATTGAAATTATTACTAACCATTCGTGTAACCGTTCTGTATCACAAATGGATCCATATATGGCTGTCATAACACAAAGTACCAAGAAGAAATATGAAAAACCCAATACATTGACAAACTCCTTAACTCGGAAGATGTAATCTTCCCTATGAATGACGTTAGATAAAACCGCTCCAAAAAGTTTCATAATAAATTGCTTTGTCCAGAATGATAATACCTCACCACCTACAGTTGAAACACTGTGGTCCTCGCTCTAATCAAAGGGGAGGAGTAACACCCGTTCTCATTTAACGGTACACAACAAGAGGACAACAATAATAAGGCAATCGCACGAATTTCGAAAATACGCCGCAATATTTTCCATTTCTTGGAATCGGTTAATTATAATTTTGGGTTATTATTTTTAGCTTTAAATTTTAGTCATAAACTACACTAAGAGTCAATTATATATCTGATGGCCAATCATAACATGCAATCTAAACATTGAATTTTTCATTTCTATAAACGTAGTTGCCACTTTTTCGGCAACATAAATTAATTAAATTGATTAAAACTTCAGGAAGAGTAGGGTATCTTGTGCGGTTTGATTATGAAAAACTGTTGTTATAGGAGTGCTAACTGAGGTTGAATTCAAATTTATGATTTCGAATATTAAACTTACCAATTATAACTATAATGGCCAGCAAATTCATGTATGGAAAAAAAGGCATTTTAAAGACTATAGTATACAAAAAATAAGCAACACCAATGGCGAAAAATACAGCAACGCACGACATCATTGTCAGAAATAATGAAGTTGTGTACAGCCACATTGATGCGAATACAAATATTCCTCCAAGTGCCACTAACCAAATATCGTTAAGCAACATATCATTAAAAACCTCATTTTCTACACCAAGGTCCATTCCAATTACTTTTACAACATCATTTTGAAGATCACTGAAAATAAAAGAAACAAATGCAAGAAGCTTTTAATTTTATACAACAGCTATTTTTACATTAACTACTTAATACAAAGAAACAATTCAATATTGTCACATCTCTCATTGTTATTCTATTCAGTTTTGAGCTTGAAAGCTTAATATTTGTAAAAATGAAGACTTATTAAAAGCATCTACAATTGTGTGTTTTTGATTTTGTAAAATTTAAAAAATTCTATTGAAGTTTTGCGTTAAAATCAGTTTCAGTGGTGTGACGACTTTGCAAATGTAAGAAAAGTGTTTCGTTAACAAAACTCTAAAGCAAACAGTTGTTGTGCTACAAAGTGGCAGGCTATTTACATCGGAAACCGATAGAACCATCGAGAAAGTCAAATATGTTTCCAAGTCCAAATTGACCATATGACGGTTGCACATTGCTGTTGTGCCTGTTCAAGACATTTAAGTCTACGATTTGGGCCCCAGAAGTGTCGCTGCAAAGCACAGCTACCGAATTCACCCCATTTGACTTCATGTAAATTTTGTCTATTCGGTTAACTGGAGAAACCACTCCCAGACTGCGTTTCGTTAAACAAGATAAAATCATAAGAAAAATCGAAGATTGAAGTTGGCCATCATGAAAACCGAATGTAACGAATTAATTTTCAAAATCCGGAAAATTTTAGTAGTAGTATGTTGTCTGTGACTAACAACTTTTATGTTGAACAGCTTTGTACTTTAGTTTAGTTCAAATTGTTTGCTTATTATTTATAGGAGATCATAGCCAATACTATATGTTGCTCGGAACATGTAACAAATATTCAGGTTTTTCTTGATTTTTAAATATTAATTTGGCCAACCACTGTAAATTTAAAAAGAAAGTTTTGCAGATACTTATTGCCGGGAATCCGCTGAGAAGTTCACGAAACTAACTGCCACATACGAATCATTCTCCTTCATGAGAATAAAAGGCTTTGTTCTGTTCGTGCTCGATTGCGCCACCCCATTCGTAAAAAAAAGAAAAATGTTTTCTTTATTATTCTTTGTAAATTTATATAAAATATAAGAAATATTTATATTGTAATAAAAGGGGGTTTTCAATACTGTATATTGAGTTCAGTTACTAAATGCACATAATTTATTAATATAAATTCAATTTGACAAATAAGTTGGCCTTTTTGCTTTGGTAAAATAATCAAAATGTCTATATAAAACGGGTTTTGACGTCGTATTGCCTCAACCAACGAACAACTAATTTCTTTATTCCGTAACTCTATAGTAAGAAGAAAATATTCTTTAGATATCCACTAGCCCAAACAATTATATTTTTTTATTTCTTATTATTTAATCTTTATTTGTCATTGGCATTCATTACATCCTTACACCATAGCTCTTGCAATTTAACTTTAATTCCACAGTTTTCCTTATAATTGTTGCTATTTATTAAAATTATATCATTAATCACTGTGCTTATGTATTCTTCTTGTTCTGCGCTCTTTGTTGCAGCGAACAGTTAAAACTCTCTAACTTCTCTGCCTGCGCTATTTTTTTTTTTTTCTTTTTTTTTTCTAATTTGTTTGTTGCTTTTTATAATCTTAGACATAGCTTGCACCGCTATGCTTGCGTTAAAAGATTCATTTGATGAATTATCTTTTTGCTAATAGATGACCATACCACTATACAGTGCGGATAATAAAAATTCCAAGGAATGTATATACAAAGAAAAGTGATTTTTTAACCGAAATAATGTTCTACATACTCCTGACCTGCGATTCACTTGAATTTGCTCTTCATTTGCTCAAATTTCAAAATTTATTTTATTATTTGTTGTCTTTAGTAGTTCTTGAATTTAATAGGACATTTGTTTTTGAAAAAAGAAAATTGTGGATACCATTGAAAGTTGAGAATAAAGTAAGTAAAATATATTTTCTATTTCTTTCTATCGAGTTCATTCATTAAGATCTTCATTTAATTTAGACGATTGGTAAAACTTATATTTTGAGATGAGCAATAGCAAGACTTTTTAAAGAAGAATGACTAAATTGTTTCCCAAAATATGCATTTTCATGATCATATTTTGGAGCACCAACGTCCAACGGTTTTATCAATTTTTAGCACGAATGGACGCGAGCCTTTATTTGAGCGACTGACATATTAAGGGGTATCTAACAAGAGCAATTTTTTTAAATTGTTCATGCAAAATAGAATTGGTATCGAAATGAAAGTAATGTGCAATAATGCATCCATATCACACGACTTGCATTTTCAGTTCACGCACTATTTCGAAGTTTTGTGACACATCACAATTTTCATGAAATTTTTTCAGCGACCGATCTATCACCATAATTGAATTCATAACATAAGCGGTATGTGATGTGCATTAATGGTTGTTTACTTCCATCCAAAGAACTGAGTTCATCGACACATGCTTGTTGAGATAATCCGCGACGAAAGTTTTGGAAAACAATACAACCAAAAACTTCTCTTGAAATATATTTTTTGCCTAATTGATTTTATTAACTGAAATTAAAATAAATCATATTTAATCTAATAATATTAGTATTGCTGGTTCCAGAAAGAATAAAAAAATACCCCACGCATTTCTAATGCCCAATAGGATGGTGCAGGTTTGTTAGCAAGGGCGCATGCTTCTGACTTTAGTTTCTGCCTCCTTATTACTTTTTTAATTCATGTTAATTATAATTATTTTCAATGGATCATTACAAGTAATAGCAAGCAATTCCCTTTTTATGAAAAGTCTATTCATTGATCGTTGTTCTTAGGAGACCTGGTGCTAAAGGCTATTCATAGCTCTTCTCTTATTCTTCGATATGATAGAGTAATAAGATATCCTACTAAAACAATATTACCACTAGTATCGATACATCCTATTCAATTATATCTTGTTTAAAAAGATTTGAAACTTGAGTGAGTATGATAGCTAGTTGGTCATGGCTGGTTTTGCTTATTCAATGTTTTGAAGTCTGTCCTCTTGGGTTTTAAAGAAAGGTATAATGACGTAGTTTTAATTTCTTCTCTTGCTATTTTATGAAATTTTTCTTATTATTGCAATTCTTTGTATTTATAAAAAAAACAAACATTAATATTAAATTCAGCGTATCATATTGTATAAAACACAACATATTGTATCTATTTAAAATATTTTTTTATTTAAAATATCTTGGTGTTCTGGAAGTCAGGTGTATTTTGGTGCTCTAAAATTTTTGATTATTATTATTTAATGTCTGTGTCTCTGTCATAAATACTGGTAAATAGAAAAATGGACGCAAAATGAAAACGAATAAATATTGAAAAGAAATTTTTTTGGTTTTGATTGAGTCATGCAATGGGTGCAAGTCTTAAAACAAGACTTTCGAAATTACTTCCTTCTTCGAAAGTTTCTTCGCGTAGGTTTTGCAATTATTTGTAGTCACCTCAAAGTTCGCGGACCGCTGGATCTTCATCTTTCTCGTATTCCACGATTATCTTCTTAGCAGGAAACCAAAAATTCTAGTTAGTCCAAGCGCCGACAGCGTTCTTAAGATTTCCCCTCTTTTCATTTTACATTCAGGTAGGTAATGATTGTTAACATTTGATACAAAAATTTTTAGCGTTGCAATTAACCATGTGTTAACCAAATATCCGATTGTCAAATAAGAAATAATTTTTCTTAAAAAAAATTTTAAACTTCAATATGTTTCTGATAAAGTGAATCAATTGTTTATATGACTAAGTATTTCGGAATGTTGGTGAATTGAGTCGCATGAAACTAATGTGTAATTATTGTCTAATTGAAAATCAATTAACGGATGTTTAAGTCGGAAAAACTTTTTGATATCTATTTTAAGGCAGACAATATATTTTTATATATCTCCTATGTGCATTGCAAATTTATAAAATTATACATTTCTTGAGAATAATATTGGCCGTAGTAGTATGGGTTCTGTGTGCATACCTAGAAAAGACTTGTGTACAAATTTGACAGCAGTCACTCAATGCATATGCAAAATGCATAAAAAACTTTCATGTTTAAATTAAGCATACCTTTTTGGAGGCAAAAATCTATTCTTGAAGCCAGGGTTTGGCTTGCTGAACAGTATTCGGACCTTTCACCAGAGAAATCAAACATTTTGAAGTGGTTTGATTTGTTTAAATGAGGCGAATAGACCGTGTAGGATTCACGCAGTAGACCAGTGCAAGAGGCATTATAAAAGCCCACAAAATAATTGACCGGAATAAATGATGCTGTAAAGATATCAAAGGAAAGAAATTTAATACGAATGGTATCGAAAGTTTACCTGACCGTTTTTATCGCTGTATTGACCTTGAAGGCAATCAGAATCAACCATCTAACAGGTTGGTGGGCAATGCTGTTTCCTTTTAATCTAGTAGTTTTTGGATAACACAAATATCATGCTAATGTACTTTTTCACAAGCCAATGAAATCCTCAAAAGAATGTTCCCTGGAAAGAAACTTAGCACTGATGGAGAGATAGTCCTCGAAACTAGGGCCCGTTTTGAGGCTAACACTAAATTGTGGAGGCAACTATATTGAACAATTAAATCAAATTTTATCAAAAAAGGTTTTATCATGTTAGCCTATGAGCTTTTTATCTAACTCTAGATCCCATATATTTGAATAAACTGAATTCACATAAAAGACGTATAGCGAGTCTTCTGATAGATCACCACAAGATTCGACTGCTGGACCGACAGTTCTCGTTTTAGAACTTGCTCAGTCTGGACAACTGAATGTTACTAAGGTGCACGATATATGGCGTATATCACAAAGAGGAATATGGTCATGCATTCTACTATTCCGACACCCAAGAATGTAAGCGTATTGACATATTTAAGTGAATCAGGGTCGACTTTGACCTCTGTGAGATGATTTTTTGACCATTTGCAGCAAAGCAGCCTCATCACAATCTTCTACACCACAGCCATCGCTACAAGAATTCTCCAATCGCTTAAAATCCGCATAAGGCTTCCAGCCCTTTTTCTCTAGGTCGACCGGGCAATTATCTTCTACCAATAATACAGTAATAATTTGTTTATCAGCAAGTTCTAATTATATTGGATAAGACTAGAGTTCCACTCAACCGACATCTACTAATCTCAATATGATGAAGGCGTAAGACGCCTTTTTTGCGATTTTACGGTAGCACTTTCTGTGAGGCGTCGGCTGTGAGAACCGTTTTCGGTGCGCATTTCATCAAAGTTCAACTTATAATTGATTTATCTGGCCCTAGGACCGAATAATTATCAAGCCAATCTTTAGTTTCATCAGTAGTTTTGTTCGACAATTCTCTTTTTCCATTTCCTTCAAACAAAAGTTGGTTCACTAATATGTTCTATTCCCTAAACAAACCCTCAACCTCTCTGGATGGAATCAAACAATGTGCAAGCTGGGTCGAACTCATCCATACTTAGCCAACGTAGCCGATGGATTTTAATTCGTTTATCTTTGTGAAAATCCCCGAATAGGATATCACAACCATTACAAAAAGAGACACCCAATGCAACTCATCTAATTAGTTTAAATAATAATTTAAAGAATCCATGATTTCTGGGATTATTTTATTGATATTGACATATAAGCATAGACCTTAACTTCCTCAACGTTAAATTTTATACACCAACGGAATCTCCTAGTCTCGAATTTTTTCAAGTTGACACAAGATACTCCGTATTGTTCTTATTAGCTACTAGGCCCATCGTCTGTACTTCTTCAACTAATTTGAAGAATTCGGCAGTAAATTTTACTTCGCCCACTGATTAGGCATCATCGCCAGCGTACACGAGAGGTACTACGTTCTGAACAAGATAAAAAATTAACAGAATAAAATACTCCACTTTCAACTTTCACGATCACGGTAGTCAATAGCAACCTTAAAATGTAGGGAAAATTTGGTGGTTATCGATTTGTCTTTCGTGGTACTTATCTTGGATTCGCATTGTTAAGATCAACTCGATAGTGCATAATATCGCACTGATAACATCCAATTACTTCTCTCGTATACTTAAATCTGAAAGCAACAGAATGACGAGGAACTATTCTCATCGGGTCTAAGAAAAGGAATAAACAGAACCCAATCCCATAAATATTCCTCGGCCCATTGGAAAGGGGTGGCATCAGGAATGGTTATCCTGCACCACCTCGGGAGAAATCACCTAGTGTCTTCTTATCGGCGGAACGGCAAATATGGCTCAATATCTGCACTAAGGCCTGTACGACAAGCATTGCTTGAATTAACAATAGCATCTTCAAAGTTGAATCAAAAATTCGAACTTAAGATTACCTCGCGAGTAGATCCAACATGGAAACGAAGAATCTGCGCAATGCTCTTACCGATCTGATGATGGACAGGATAAATTTCTGGAAGCAGTTGACACAGGAACGGCATGAAATAATTAGCCACAAAAGTTCGGAGGGTAACACACAGATGGCGCTATTATTGTTAAAGTTATATGATTTTTACTTAACCCTTCCCATGAAAGTACTTTTGACAGCTGTCGGACACCTACTTTGTGGGATTACGCATGTTCATAGTAAGAATTGTGTGTATTACTACGGCATTGCTATATTGGTAATTGGCGAAAAAGATGCTCTTGAAAACGTTCACGTAGTGGGCGCCCCAAAAAGTCTGTTACCCACGAAAACATAAAAAAAAAATTACCAAAATAATCATGGATAACCACAAACTGAAGTTGATCAAGATAGCAGACGCTGTAAAGATATCAAAGAAAAGAAGCTGGCGGCCGAGGAAAAGGTAATCGCC
>JXPQ01057483.1:0-11656 GCA_001014675.1 Ephydra gracilis
CTCATGAGTCTGTTTGGCAGCCTAGCGCAACCGCAGATTACATAAAAAAAGGCTCAAAGCATAAGGGCTGCTACGCAGGTCGGAGCTTTACTAGGATTGGCTGAGATCGATGAGNTCAAGAGTCTTAGCCATCTGTCGCATCACGATGAGGATTTTCAGCTCAATGACGGGGATACCCAGGCTTTTAAAACAGTTGGATACTTTCCGGCTCTCAGTCACTTCCGTTTAATTCATTTAATTTTATGCTTTTCTTATTTAAATTTTAAGACCTATTTGATTCAGAGATTGAGTGGGTTCGTGGAGATTATAGAAATGGCAAAACAGAAATGCATTACAAACTTGCAGTAATTTACGATGCTATTGGCATTTCTTCCCATAAAGGTGAAATCGGGAGTAAAATGTCTCTGGTATGAACCCAAATTATAGAAACGTCAGAATCGTGCTGCAGTACTAACTTTCTGTAACTATCCATTAATCATTTAGCCTTTATGCTTATTTCAGGGAAATCGGGGGTAAAAGGTCCACGAAAAAACCCAAAATTTCAGACCCTCTGACCCACATTCAAAAAAATTTTATATATTTCAAAACAGTGATCTAATTTACAATTTAACAAGCTGGCATTAGATTTACCATCTTTCGACGCTATNCAAAATTTAATTATTATGAAGATTTTGCAACATTGTTCAATGTTCACTTATCTGCCGCATTGAATAACAAGACATAAGAAAAAATGCGAGAGATCGTAAACATACCGTTCATCAACGATCAAGGCGTTTCAATAGTATGGTTGAAGCGGTCAGAGTGAGCGTTGCCTAAAACCCAAATGTAGTATCACCGCCGCGCTCACCATTTTATCGCCAATGAAACCACTTCACGAGGCATTTTGAAGGATTATTCGCAGTAGGCGCTTGAATGGTCGGCATGAAACCTGAATTCTTGAAGAAATTGGAGATAGCCGATTTGGCTGCCTCTGGCAGCGTAAGTAAGCAAATTTGCCACATTTGGGTACAAACGACAAGAAGTTATCGTCTCGGTCAGCATCTACGCCAATACCGTCATTAGGTTTTAGTTAATGGAAAAAGCGATTTTGACTGGCTACAAACATATCTTTTTTTGATTTTGACACATTTGCCCTCAATTATTTATGATTATTTGAAAAGCAAAGCGTTCGCCAGCATACCTCAGACCATTGGCGAACTCAATGCATGCAATGTAGTCATAGCTTTGTCGCTAAACAAGTTCTCTATTTAAAAAATAGTCAAAATAAAAAAGACAAAATTGAATAAAAACACACAAAATAAGGTTTTTTTTTAAATTTACTTAAGGAAATCATACTGACAAAAAAAAATACACATTCTGCACTTTGGTGATTTTCATAGTTCAAAAGGATGACTTCCTTAATCAAATATTAAGCTGTGTTGTAATTTAGTGAAGAGTGGTGGCTTGCCTAATATTGATTTGTCGAGATACAATATCTTTTTAATAGGAATTGAATATTTTATTTTCTTGCTGTAGTTTTAGGTAAAAATAATAAAGCTTAGTTGGTTTTTCTTCTGCTTCAGTAAATTTAAGTTTATTGTGGGATTTAGTTATTTTTTAATTTATTGTGGATCACCTTTATTTATAACTAGGAAAATATCGTCCACTAAAATGATAGACAAATTGAATATTTAGTATTTATGTTATACTGTATTAAAATCTTTAATGATTTGTCTATGAGATCGTCAAATGTAATATACTTCTCTATGGGTAGCCCAAATGCATTCCAAAATTGTGAATTTATGCCTTACCATTGAATTTATAGGACCTTCATAAAAAATTTATTATTTTGACTTGGAAATACCTTTTTTTTGTCTTACTTATGAAAGATGAAATTGATTGCTATATGAGTCGGCAAATTCGTGTACCATAGTCATGAATATATGCGTTTCCTCAACGTTTATTGAAATATTTTTGATTTTATCGGAAAGTTCAAATGCGCTTTGGAAGTTATTTTTTTAGAGTGTTTGTACTGAATTTTGATAAGTTGTAGCAAGCAACTTCGAAAGGAGGACAAAAAGACATCAACTTTGTGAATCTTTGGAAGGCCAAACGTAGGTTTGCCGTGACACATGTTTGGATGATATTCGTATCTTTATTTTTGTTTATATTTTCTTCGTTTTTTCATTTTAAGTAGTCTGGTTTATACATGCGCACCGTTCTATTGCCTTTATCCGCTTGAGTTATAACAGTGTGGTTTTTAATGATTTGTAGTATGTTTTGCTATAAAATTATCTATAACGTTGTGTATTTTATTCATGTTATTTTTGTGATCTAGTAATGCAAACTTTTTTCCCAACGATAGCAAACGCTTTGTCATAATATATTTCGGCGAATTTTTATGTATATGTTGCAGAAAATTTCAACCCATTTTGTGAAATATTGCCTCCTAAGGTTAGTGTATTTTGGATTAACACAGAGTATTTGAGTATTCAAGGATTTTACGTTGTTGCCATGATATTGCTTTTACAGAACTACGAGAGCGGTACTATCAGTACCCGTGTCTGACGACACAGAGCTTTCCTGAGGGAAGTTAGTGCTATGATCCATCAACTGAAAGTAAACAAAAAATTTCAGACTAATTGATAGGTAAGTTTCGATTTGGCAGCCATTTGAGTAAGACGTTTTTCGTCATTTTCGCTAAGATAAAAAAGAGCAGTATCAATTTGTTTTTTCTTTTTGGGTGGGAAAAATGCGATGAGATAAAAGTTTGATGCTGTTTATGGGGATACTTCGCCATTTATGACCACAGGCGTGTAAGATATTGGTTCAACGAATTTAATGTGGGGTGAATATCTTTTTTTGATTATGACCGACAGACGTCGGAGGAAATCATTTTAAAAATCCACGTCATGATTTTCGCTGATCTACGAACGAAAGTGCGCGAAATAGCGATGGCCGCGATTATTCACTGGAGACGACAACCGGATACGACTGTGAATTTCGAGACAGTGCTTTGAACAATTTAAACGAGATCCGAAAGAATTTTTGCGTCAAATAATCACATTTGATGAAACCTTGATTCATCATTACACACCAAAAACAAAGGAATAGCGAAAACAATGAATTGTTTCCGGACAGTTTGCTGCAAAGAAAGCGAATCGGCTGGAAAGGTCATGACGTCGTTTTTGGGATGCAAAAGGCGTCATACGCATCCTGTTCTTTGGACGGGTTAAAAAAATTGCAGAAACGTTGGAAGAAGCGCATCTTTCTAAAAGGCGACTATAATGCTAAATTAAAAAAATGCTTTGACAAAAATGGCTTCTTAATTTCCAATACGGCTACTTACCGCCCTTGGAATCACCACCGATTTCTTTTAAACGTGTACAGTGTCCAGTTCTTTGAACCGAAATTCTTGAAATTGGATTTTAGTGAAATATTATGATATTTCCAGATTATCATTGAAATTTTTATCGCTAAATATGCTAAAATGAACATCACCCAATGGTTTAGATCCGACGTAAATGATTGAAATTTAATGTTCCACCTTTAAATTTAAGTAAAATCGGTTAATAACTTTGGGTGCCGCCGATAAAAAAAAAGTCCAATTTCACCAAAATTGAAATAAAAGTCGAAGCTTGATATGACATTTCTATAATATTCCTGGCTTTGAGTGAATTCGGTCAATAAATTTGAGTACCCTCCTCATTTTTCCCCCAATTTTACTGAAATCAGGAAAATGTTTTATTTTATTAAATAAGTACGCACACCGGTCATGAGGACAACATGCCATTGTCGAAAAATTGAGACACAAAAACCAAAAACTTAATCGTCATTTTTAGTTATTTAGTTTTAATTAAGAATGATATATTCATCATTTTAAATAGAAATAAAACACTAATAGCAATTCTTGTTCTATAAGTTGTTGGCAGTTTTTTTTTTTTTGAATTAGTTTTTAAGGATATTGCCTAATCGGATGGACTATTTGGCTTCCTTCTTAGCTGTCAATAACAAAATACATAGCGAAACGTTTAGGAACGAATGTCAACTATTTAACATTTGCCAATTATACTTATGTCCGTTAAATAATTTATTTAAACTGTATTAATTATACTTCAAAATTTGATTGCGCAAAATTATATATGCATATAATTTGAATGAAATAAAAATAGGGTAAAGTCCAAATTTTATTTCTACTGTAAACAAAGCCTTGTCAGAAATTATACTGTGTTAAGTCAAAATAATAAAATAAGTGCATATCGACATTTAATTTTAAGTAAGCATATTTTGAGAAAAGAATTTTCAAAATACATATTTCATTCTAAGTATTGTTCATATTTAAAATACATCTTTAAAATCTTTCTTCAATTTAGATAATACGAAAAACTTTTGCTGTAATCACGTTGGATTCTGTTAGTTTTTACATATTTTTACATATCAAGAAGAGTGGACTGAATGCTTGAGATATCGAAGAATACACTTCACATCAATACAGAGTGATCAAAGATGGAAAATAACAGAAGGTAGGATTCAATATCTTAAAACAAATTCATCGCATCCCCAATGAAGACGGAGAGTTGCTGGAAAGCGGTCAAAAATTGGTTCATTGCGGCTATACAGTCGTCACTACGCATTCTATATCAGTATACTTGCAGTCTATGCAAAATTATTTTTCAGTACTCCAAAAATTTAAAGTATTGTACAAAAGAATATGTTTTTCCGAGGAGGATCATTACTTCAATATAAAGAGAAGCTTTTAAAAGCAGTCGAATATTTGATGAAGTTTATATTGACCATGCTGTAGTAGATAATATATACATACATATAACAACCTCTCATTCACTTTAATCTATTAGTTTTTTAGTGGTTCTCGAATTTCTTTTCATCCCATTCAAAATTTACACACATTAAGATATTCTGTTGCTCTTTTGAACTAACTTCCATTACTTTTTCGTCCATATAAGATGATACAAAGGTTTAACGGACGGTCCAATTTAGCCATTTAGCCGTATATATGCTGTACCAATAATTTCATATATAAACGGTAAAAAATATGTATAATACTTTTTGGTGCTGTGTATCCCTGTAGGTATTTCTGCAAAACAAAAAATTTATTTTTCATAATTCATTATCAATGTTTCGCTGACTATATTTTCATGATCTTCAGCGACTGGAGAATGTTCTTATTTTAATCGTTTAGCATGTATAATTGACCAATTAAAACTGGATTAAAAATTTTATACATTAAATCCTTCATATTCGAAAATTCAAATGAATAATTTTTACTTAATATTTTTCTAAATAGAAGATGGGTCAAGGTTCTTGAATAAAAATTTCGAAAATTGTTGACTGCATATATTCAAAAGATCTTTATTTACTGTGCAAACAAAAAGAAATTAAGGGAACCAAGCAAATATTCGAAACAGTTATATACGAGCTTAATACCTGGCCATTACCTTCAGGTTCCAAACTGTATCTGAATTAAAATTTAAATTTTTCAAAATATATATATATGCAATTGTAAAAATGTTAATATAAATATGGCAAACTACCCAATAATACGGGTTACAACTGTCTTTTTTTCAATACTATATAAACTTCGAGGGATTTCAAAATATCATTCGACTCAAGAACAAATATGTTACTTGTCCAATATACGCTTTTTGCACATAAATACTCCAATATACTTCGCACAAGAGCCAAATCATATGCATATTAACCTCCTTCCATTCAACTTTGACTGAGTGAATCGGGACTGCCTGCTATGGAAGACAGAACAATTGAGGGATCGACTTTTCACAAAATTAATACTTTCTAATAATTCTGTAATGGACAATGACATCAACCAAGTAATTTCAAAAAGATTTTTAAAAAGTAAATCCGCTTTTTAGAAAAATACAGGCTAATCGAATACGAACAAGAATATTTACATACATACGAACAAGAATATTTACATCTACTAAAGAAAGAAAAGTGTTTTACCAAACGATGCTTAAAAACATTTTAGGAAAACTTGCTTTTTTTTTTTTGTTTCAAACAAATCAAACTTACGAAATTCCTAATTCCTCTGACTCGGGTCCAAAGTTTTATATTTAGCAAAAGATCCAGATTTTTTTAGATTTATATATTTGAAAACAATAAAATAAAGATTTATACATCTATAGGTTATATTTTATCAGTAAATTATAATTTTGTTTTATAAGATACCATAAGTTCTTACATACTTGCTCTGGTAGCCTAAAGAAGTTATGCCTCTCAAACTATTTAACTAGACTTATTATTTAATATTAATCGGCACTTTATTGTAAATAAAACCTAAATTGTATTATTACAAAGACAACCTTATGCAATTGTTTCAAATTTTCAAAATGTTAAATGACTTCCCTACATTTTTCTATTTACAGGCCTCAAAGGTTTCGAAAGACTTCATTGAAAACTTAATTCTAAAATATTTTGATGGACAAAAAATAATAAATACTATGATCGATATAAAGAACATAACATTACTAACATACGCCTCACCATATTTTGGAAAAAATACTGAAAATACCAGAATTTTATTCATCAAACAATGCTGTACCTATCGCAAAAATCTTTGGTAATAGCGTGCTGTGTTACATAAAACAAATGAGTGACGTGATGGTTTGTGATTTGAAGCCGCCAATTTCATTGAATATTCAGTTGAATCTGGATTAGGGTCTTAAAAAGTCAATCAGTTTGAAAGGCATTAAAGCATCGTTAAAGTTTTATTCGGCATTCAAGTTAAGTATTGCTTGAATATTTTGAGCACCGTCTTTATCCAATGAAATTGATGTGGTGGGTGATAGTAATGTGTTGGCGATATTGCCATCAATATATTCATATATTAAGGACTTTTTAGATAAGTCTTCCGTTTATTTAATACCCAATTGCTTCAATTTTCCATAATAACCTTTGTCTTTGTTTGTAATCTTATACACTCCTGCACTATTTTGTGAGCTTTCCCCTAAATCTCACATTCTGCTCTATTTCATAGAATGCAATTTATGTATTCTATTGAGCTTGAATACTTTTAAAAATTATATTTGTCCATGAAGTTTGTTTTTTGTTAAAGATCTTCCAATCATTTAGAAATAAAAAAAAAACCAATTTACTAGCTTTTAATCACAAAAATTATTTTAAAGAAAATCAAATGTTTGCTGTGAATTGTGAAATGTTGGTAGAAGATAAAATATACGTATGAAACATGCGGATACACGAATTTTTTTACCTCAATTTGTTTAAATATTTGCTTTGGAATGAGATATTTAAACAAGAAATGTATGTAACTGAAATGAATATATCCACAAAAAATCTCGGTTATTTAAATGCAAATGTGAAATTGCTCAAGCTATGGATACATATAAGCGATAAAACTCGTATTTAATGTGTCCAATTTAAAAAAAGGTGTTTATTAATGTCAACAAACATTAAACATATTTCTTCGCCAACATGGGTGATACGTAAATAATACATATTTCATCTAAATTATAAAGTTTCATATAATTTGAAAAAGGTATGTATGTGTAATGGAAATGTACCTAATTTTCATTGAAATATGACCATTTTCGCAGACGTATTCCTACTAATTTTATTTGTGAAATTTCGCTCATTTTAATAGTTGATTGTTTATTGCGATATTCCAATAAAATTCTTAATTTCAGAAATTTATGTGTACTAGCAGTCCTCGAAATAATTTTTAGATTAAAAACCAAATTTAAGTTTCGAAATAAATTTTTTAGGAACTGTCTTTATATTAAATTTTTTTAAATTATCTACATAAGTTCTTAAATCATATCGGTACACATTTTGGTGGGTTTACATAAAGTAATGAACTCAGTATAAAAGCCTCAAATGTTTACTTGCTGGTTTTCCCTGTTATGAATTTAGTTAACGTATGTGGAAATGTATCCAAATCGTGCCTGTGAAAAAAGATCGGTAATCGTGATTCCAATTATTTTAGAAAAAGTCAAAAATTTAATTTGCATATATATTTTGGAAATATGTTTCAACAATTCATTGTAGTTATACATTTTTTTGTATTCAAATTGCAAACCAATGATTGCAATAATTACTTGTCATGGGACTTATCCAACTTATTTTAAACTAAACAGTATTGTTGCCTTTCCCAAGTTCGCTGAAGATGCACAGAACTTGGCTTAAAAATCTATTGAATTTTGTGTGGATAAAATCTTTACCTGTGCTCGTTAATATTAACATCAGCCCCGAAATCAAAAACAGGAAAAGACTTGCTAGAAAATTGTACTACAGCCACAACAGCAATTGTGTAAACCCTGTCCTGCGATGTGGCTTTGATGCAATTCCAATACCATATTATATGAAAGTTGTTTGTGCTAGTGATCATGGAAATACGACTCCTAAGTAGAATATATCACCCTAACCGCGGAGATGGGCAAAAGTGCATTCAGTTATGTAACGAATACTAGTAAGCAGTATTTGTATAATGTATTAAGATCCTGTGGCTCCGTCGAATTGCGCGTATGGATAAATCAGAAAGAGGCCGTAAGCTGATTGGTTCCCAACCAAGCGCTGTTAGTGGTAGTAGGGAATCACCAAACCTGAGTTGGAACAGGTGTCGTAAGACATTGCGTTAAGCAGCAATGAGGCCAAGACCTGCAATAGGGGTAACAGTCAATTAATGTATAATGATAACTGTTCAAATATTAAAGCATTTTTATTTTTAATTATTCTCTTTTTCTCATCATCAATTACTAAAACATAAAATATTTGATTTTAACTTCGTAAAAAACAACAATTACATACATACGGTACAATTAATCTTATTGGTTTGTGGCATAAAATAAACTGATGAATACCACTTAGGCTACAAACTTCATATGCTAACACATACCCGGCTGATCCATCTAAATGATTATCAGTTAACCGTAACCTTCAAAAGACCCGTGCATAAATTTTACAGCTATCGTACTATTAGTTTGTGGGATTGGGCATTTGAGTAAAGCAAATTGTTAGTTTGAAGAAAATGGATGCAACACAAATTCATGTCTTAATCGTTTTTTTTGGTCAAAAAAATGTTGAATCCGAAACTTGGCTTGATCAACATATATATATCAGAGAAATCAATCATTGCGAAGTCGTTTGCTAAGTTCCAATTAGGTGAAAACACCATTAAGATCGATGCCCGCAGTGGACGCGCCAAAGAGACTGTTAAAAAAATACCCAAGTCTAAAACATAATATTGGATAATTGCAAAGTGAGGCTGAAATGTATCAAGGGAACGTGCTAAAAATATCGTGCATGAATACGTGAATACGTTAGAGCTCTGCTCGAAGTGGTCGCAGGCAAAGCAAACAATCAGCCAAAACCAACAATGAATTGATAATTCTCAGCAATGTTTGTTCAACTATAACAATCGCGAATTTACATGCCGATATGGGACGATAGATAAAACATGGCGCCTTCATTTCTCAACAAAATCAAAACAATCGTAATCTAAGTGGTCTGAACGTGGTGCACCAACTGCAATACGTGCAAAGACGCAAAAGTCGGTATCAGTATTTTAAAATACACATGGAGCCTTATCCTTCGATTATCTTGAAAAGGGAAAAAACAATTAACAACGATTATTGCATACAGTTATTGAAGCCTTTAAAAGAAGAACTTGCGGGAAAAAGCATTGAAAACGGATATGCTGTTTCTATAGGATAATGTGAATTTTTTATTTTCTCAAACCTGAAGAGAATGCTCGCTGAAAAAAAATTCAGAGCCGACGACGAAATCGGCGAAACTCAGACTAAACATAAATCGTACTTTAAAATTGGTATCGAAAATTTGTCTAACCCCTATAACCACTGTATTGCCCTCAAAAGCGACTACTTTATTGAATACTAACATCAAATTTTATTCATTAACCAACGAATTTTTCTGCTCATGCTAGGTATAAGTAGGTGCTAGGTGTAAATGTTTTAATATTTATGTTTCCTTTTTATGGAAGGTTAAAATAAAAATAAATAAATATAAAATATTCATCAAGCAATTAACATCATATTCTTTCAGATTTATATTTTATTATTATTTTTATAATGTTATCAAAGAAAACATTGCCATAGCCCTGGCTTTCCCCAACTTCGCTATAAGGGTAGGATTTCCCTACGTGCATATTTATCTGAAGCTTTCATAATTCAGCGCCATACATCAAGAGGGGAATTATGAGCAGTTTATGTATGATGGTTTTTATATTCTGAATGAGGCCTCTATTACTCAATTGCTCACTAAGTCCATAGTAACACCAATTTGCAAGAGAAAACAAACTTCTGATTTCTAGCCTAATTAATGTTGCTAGAGTTTTGGTAAACTGTCTTTAACCAGTTCGAAAATTAAGCAATATTTCCACGAAGTCTCTTTTATTAGAATCTTTGCACGTTGACACAAAGTACTTTGTCTTGTTCTTTTGAAATGCAAAACACATCTATGCTTTTCCAACGGAAACATTTTCTACTTTGTCAGCACTAGCGCATGGCATCACGCTCTTAAAGATAAAAGTTCCAGTGTGTTTCAAAACGGCAGCACAGATAATTTTATCCATGCTCAAGTTAAAAAAAAAGGTTACATAATTACTTAGTCTGATGTCACGTTCCGCATTAAAAAACCTACGGCTCATTTCCAACCCACACGACACGTTTTTCTCGTGTTGGAAAGCCGTATGAGCTCGTCCGGAATGCCAAACTCAGACATGATGGCGTATAGATGATTCCTGTTCGAAGTGTCAAAAGGTTAAAAATCGAAAAGAAAGTAATGTATGTCTATTTGTTCTCTTGAGTCTTCTCCAAGATACGGCACAGTGTGCCGATCTGGTCGATGATAGATTGAGCAAGTTGGAACCCGCACGGATAAGATCACCTTGATATGCGGGTTCAGTGTTTTACTCAGAATGGAATAAAATTCGACACCAAACGACGGATAGTGTTGTATGACGGTGTCTGTTGGCCATGATATGAACGAGTAGTACATTGTTACTATTTCGAAGCGTTTATACTATGTGAAACAATTCATGGTTAAAATTATACTGAATTAACGTTTGAAGAAAAAAAATAAAATAATGTTAGTAGTCGGTATATATGATAAAAACGAGTTATATAGCGACATAAAAAATGATATACCCTGTACTAGACGGAATCTTATATTTATTTAATACGTTGATAGTTGGCACTGGAAACGTTAAAAACAATAAGACTGTATGTAATTTATTAATTTCGCGCCAACAGATTTGTATGGCACTGCTAAATTTATATGTGGCTGTTTTTTTTTTTTTTTTTCGTGAGCAGTTAGATGGCCATTATCTCACGCACAGAATCATCGTAATGTTTTGATCGAGTTTCGCATTTCCGATGGACAATTCATTGCCCGCATATCGGGCGCTATTTAAATGTACCCTGTATAAGATTTGACAACGCGGTTACATTACTTTCTTAGTCTTTGCGGAATGAAACACCGACCATGCATCCCAATTTCCTCACAATGTCCTTCAATGAGCTCTTCCTTTCAATGCCGAAAGAATCGATTCTCTTCTCAGCTTTTTCATGGAAATCTCTCACAGTCATAAGTTTGGTGGTGAACTCGACGTTATGCGCTCTCCTTTTCAATTGTGGCTTGCCGACATTCTTTATGATACCACGTG
>JXPQ01057796.1:293-11217 GCA_001014675.1 Ephydra gracilis
TTTTCGGAACCATGTGTTCCCAATATTCACCAAGTCCGTATCAAGAAACTGGAAAAGCTATTGGCTTTTTTGTAGGAAACAGCCAAATACTGCGATTTAATAACTGTTCACTGTTCAATTGAAACCAACGACATCATGTCATTCCGTTCGTCTTTGCATTGGTCTTCGATTTGCAAAAGTGCTATTTGCAACTGCGGGAAAATTTCAAAAGTTCGATTTGCAATTCCTTAATTGTTCTTTTCAGGTTTTTTCGTTTGCTGCCAATTTACAAGTTTTTCTTGCATTCCATGTTTTAAAAATACCACTAATTTTTTAACGTGAAATATAAAATAATAAAATTTTGTTTTTTTTTTGTATTTTTTAATTTAGCCATAAATTTTTAATTCATGCAATTTCAAAACTGGTACTGGTACTGCTACTAAATTGAATAAACTCAGAACTACATATAAGTACTCTTCTTTCACTGTTTACGAAAAAAAAAAATAATTTACAGCAAACTTCAAAAGATGCTTTCATCACAAGCAGTGAGTGTAGAAACCTTCCAGGATCTGATCAGCGAGTTGTTCAGAGCATCGGAAATTTTAGCCCTTGAGCCGCTTATCTCAGTTAAATGCAGTCTTGCTGTAAAGGCTTAACAAAATTCTCAAAGGCACAATAAAAACCAAAAAAAAAAACAAAATACTTTTTGCTACACTATTGATCATTCACTAAGAAATTAAGAGTTTCTCAATCTAGGGAATCCAAATGCTCATTCCATAACAAAAAAAGAAAAAACAGGTTATTGATTGGACATAAGTAACTTTGTATGACGGAGATAACAACAATCAATATGAGTGCTTGCTGTTGAAGTGACATTTACCATATTTTAAGAATAACAGTTGGGCAAATCAAGCAGGTAAACAAACAAAAACTTACATTGAGAACAAGGACTAAGCTTAAGCCACTATTCAATACGATTTCTCAAAAACTTTCACATCAGATAGTTAAAATAGCAACGAAACACCACATTCAATGATCATACAGTGCTGACATATAAGAGCTAAGTGCACTGGGTGAAAGGGAAATTTTTATAAAGTTCGCTTCCGTTGTATTGCGTTCATTTGGGAAATTTAATAATTTTCACAGTGCAATCACCACAGAATAATAACCACATCATTAAACAACTTCTATGACGTGAAGGTTAATATAAGCGTCGTATTATCCAAGTATAAACGTCGACCATGTAAGACGCCAAAGTCTAGGAAACTACAACGCACATAAGAGAGATCAACGGGAAGGACGCGAAGGTCAACATAGCGAACTAGATATTCCACCGTAGCAGTTCAGTGACATATTATTATTATTATTATTATTATATTCAGTTCGTCTCTGGTGCTTAGCATGCAGTCCAATCACGTATATATGACTTCGTATTTGAATAACGCTCAGAACAGAAAAACGTAACACTCATCACAGTCCACGTTGACAAAATAAATATTACTGAAACTAAGCTCATTAATATAAATAGTTCAAAATATCTTCATCAAATTCAGAGCGTTTGTTTTGAAATTGAGAATATAAATTTGTGCATTAAAAAGGCAACTGGGCAGGGAAAAGATAGAATTCTGTAATAATATGTACGATATATTCCCTCAACAACTTCAAGCTTATATGAACAACGTCATAAAGGATATTAAAATCTCCGTAACAAACGGGATCATTGAAATAAGCTCGAGAAATGTCATGGATTTGCCGAAACCTTTAGAACAATTTCAATCCAATTGTTTACGAACATGGGATGAATTGGATGAAAATTAGAGGTACCTTCGATACACATGTTTGGAGGCTTAACTGTTACTGGTAAGTCATTCGTAGGTTACACATTTAATTTTCCCGAAATTCCAGTATTAGTTGAACAAGTTTAGGTACTATTATTTCATTGAAATCAGACACCTATGTGCTAAACATAAAGGAAGTTAGAATTTTTTCCATAATTAACGAAATAAATGCTGATAAATTAAAACTACTTTGTCGTTTTTATTGAATAATGACCTATAACCGTTGTACTTGTTTTTTGGAACCCTAAATAAAACCATTATTTGGGATGGTTCTTCTACTTCCTTCACGAAGAAAACATCACACCGCGCTTCCTATGAAGCACCCACAATGCTCATACTGTACCAACGCTTCAGTGGTGTAGAGCATAGGGATGGCTAACTCAAGTAGTACCGTATGCTCTGGTCATTAGAGTAATCTTACTGAAATCAGTATAGTCTAAAAAATAAACAAGCCACATTAGCAGCCATAAGACATCGCCAGATTCTTTCTTAATAATTTTTTCGATGTTCTACTGCATACTTTACTTTGCAAATAAACTTTCTACGGTAACATAATCCTTCACTCTTTTTCTACTTTGGTCTCCTCGGTTGTACCAGTAATGCTTCTACCGTGCATAACGGCCTTTAAACCGATTAAAATTCATATAAGTGTGCAGGAAGTAAAAAGTGGAACATGTGTCACTTATTTAAAATCACCATATAAATATATTTTTTCTGTTGTAGCTGGCATGAAAAAGAGATGTGCAATAATGAAGTATCGCTGTCAAAGATAAATGAATCAGTTATCCTTAAATGCTTCGGTAAATGCACTGTTAAGTTTGGCCACGCTTGCGTGCCGTAAGCCGAACAGAAATCTGAAATCGAAGGTTTCTATCCCCTGCCGAAGTTTGGCAAATGCAAAAAGTCGTCTCAGCACAAAAATGTGATGAAGAGCTGTCGTTGTAGACAATATCTTGGAGAAAACAGTTTCCTTAGAACATGATTTGAAATATTTAGTTCATTTTCGAGTTATAGTTATACACATTTTTTCGTAGAAATAAATCTAAACCCCACTGGCTACCAAATGCAACGTATTGAGAACTGTATCATACATAGTTTGAAGTAATTTGGAAAGCCTGCATATATTTAAGGTGCAAGTTAGCTCATAACTCATAAAATTCAATTCTATGACAATGTAAACTACCTACTTTTTATAATCATAAGGAATTAATGGCACTGGACTCGAGATTTCAGTAAACAAACCACTCTATTAAACCCTTAACCAGCTTTGAATTAACGTTATTAATATGAAATCCTCATTGAAAAATATGCAAAAGTATTTTTGAAATTGCCGTATAAACTATTCGCAAGCAATGCACATGTACTTCATCATATACAAATGTACTTAAAAACCTTGTGCAGACACAGGTTACTAACGATAGGAGAATTTTTCAGGGCACATATAAATTCCAGGCACTTATTTTCATTATCAAAACTTAACTGAGCAGCACAATTTCAGTAGCTCTTACAATGTGAAATTTCGTAGTTTTGGAGGCACACTGTGAAATACGAGGGTCTCTGTTGGAAAAGTTCATAGCCTAAAATAGATGATGGTACTCTTCCACATATTATATACCCATCGGGATTCCAAGTACGAAAAAAAAGTATGTAAAAAGTGACTTTTGTAAGTTTGAAAACGGATAAAAAAATTTCTTAGTTGAAGCCAAGGCTTGATCGCAGCTGTTCAATAATAAAACCGCGAATTTATGCACGAGTATTTGACGATGGATAAAACATAGTTCCGTCAATTCATTAACATTGGATAATATGAATCACTTTTCATGAAAATGGAAAAAATATTTTAAAAAAACTGTTGTATACCTTTATTGGAGCATTTGAAGGACGAAACAGTGCAGAACATTAATCCTACATAAAAATTCTGAATGTGCTGTTCATCAGAGTAATCCGACGTTAGAGTAAAATTGTATAATTGCACATCGAAATGCTTCCACATTCACCGTATTCTTGAAATCTAGCCACCATTAATTTTGTCAGATCTGAATTCTCACGAATCATGAGCTATTTAAAAAAATTTAAGCCTATTTCCAGGCTAAACGCAAATTTTTCTATAAAAATGGCATCGAAACGTTGGCGGACAGCTTTGATGACTAAAATTTTTCTTACCAAACGTATGACACCGAGTTTCAAAATACAAAAAGGTCTTGAAACGAATTCACGTAAAACTTGCAACAAATGTACACATTGGGTGTTTTGTTATTTTAAAAAGACTACGGTAAATTATGAAATCGGAATCAAATTTCAGAAGTCTCCAAATTTTAAAAGAGACAGAACCAAAATTTTAATCTGGAATTAATGACGAATTCATAATAGATTTTTTTCTGAGTACTTCAAAAAATATAATTTACGAAATTCAAACGCTTTTTTTGGGTTTGTCAGCTCCATTTTAAAATACCCCCTTTTGCGTAAAAATTTCGCTAGTTCGCTTTTGGAATTTTGAATACTTTTGCCAAACTTGTCAATGTTCTATATTTCCTTATATTATAGAGATACGCGGTAGCTTGGATCTTTGCTTAATATGACATTGTTCAGATCACGTGTTCTACCACTTGACAGCAGAGTGAGCGTCGTATGTTGAATATGTGGCTTTCCTCCGCATGTATTTTTAATGTGTTTGTGCAATGCGTAAGCAAACTCAAAACAGTATAATATAGAGTATTATTCGATTATTTCCAACTTCTTTTAGTGATGTTACTATCATATTGTTCACTACTTAAAATGGGATTAAGTTCTGAAAAACCTTTTTATACTGTCTATTGATACTCTCGTTGATTAATGAAAATCTATAGTTGATATAAACTAAATTTAAAAGAATTATGAATTTTTTTATGTTTCAAGAAAAATGATACACTGCTCTTTGAAGTGAAATTTATGTGAGTCACATCAAAAGCACCTTCGTGGCTAGTAAATAATGCTTTTATTGAGTAATCTTAAACAATTACCATATATTCCTAATTAGTTTGTGGGACCTATAATGATGTTGTAGAAATAAAAAGAAAAAAAAAACATATTTCCTTATTTACAACCGTTTTCGCTCTTGACTTTCACTGTGTTACACGTTTGCGTTCGCGGAGTTGTGATATTATTATTGAATTGATTTGGAAAAATCTTTCGGAGGGCTTCTATTTGTTATTTTGAGAAAATCAAAGAAACAGACATTTCCAAATGCAGCCATTTCTCAAAGCAGTTTTTTCATTCGTCTTGAGACAGCTCCCAAGCAAAATATTTGAACGCAAGTCCGTTTTTGGCGATCGCTAATCAAACAGCATATAATGAGAATTGATCGAGTGCCAAATCAAAACTGTACGGACAATACGTATTCAGCTTGATGTTTTGAAGTTTCGAAATACAGCTGTTGAAGACATGTCCGTTGGCTCAAATTAGCATGATGGAGAATGATTCGTCTTGGTTCTCCTTATAGTTGGCGGTCTTCGCATCTGGGAGTACTCTCCTTCGAGGTTACCCCTTCAGATGAGTAATTTCCTGATATTAAATTTATTATTAAGTAATGGGACAGTCTACTTCAACTAAATCTGAAAGGGTAACTGGTTGAGTGGTGACTTATTGAGTTATTTGAAGTAAAAGAAACAAAATTAAAGAACAAAATGCTTTAATGAGGTAAGCTGTATCCTTGGTAAAAATTAGTATGAAGAATTAACCTTCTTTTTTTTGTAGCAGGAACATTACGAGAAATACTTGTGTGTTTCGTGAAATTCTGGAAAGCTAGTGAAATCAGTTGTTGGCCCAAGCAACATTGATACAATGCTTAAAATTGTGATGACATATCATGAAGTATTTTTTTAATTTTTTTTGTGCGATTGACAAAATGTGGGATTCTTAAGTACAAAAAATTGTATTTTAAGTTTTCGCTGAGGTCAGTTGGCTATGAATGAACTTTTCAGTTAAATTTGTATAATGCCGTAAATATTGCTTCAAGGCGAGAACGCTGGTTGCCTCAAGAAATTGACTACAAACTGGATGACCTTTATGTCTTCGGAATGCTTTCCAGAGCAGCCGAAACTGGTGATAAATTCGATCACATAACGTTGTTGGTTTTTATACTGCAAGTTAGAGAAGAAGAGGATAATTATGAAAACTTAGGAGGATGATCTGGAAATATTTACGGAAGCCATAAAAATGACCGTTGAGGTAATTTGTCCAAGATTGGTTGTTACAGAAGAGCCAAGGCTGTCAGAATACTGATGGTCATTAGTCAGGTAGAGTCCTGTTCGTTTTAAGGTGTTGCCAAGATCCTAAGTTAGTTTTTCTCTATTTACAAACGTGCTAACGCCACCCGTATTGGGAGAGCTTGAAAGGCCACTAGAAATTCTGCAACTATCTATTTTCCCCGTTTCAGTTGTGAAGTTCAACAGGATTACAAACATTGACTGGAAGGATGTGTCCAAACAACTTTCCTGCGTACGTTTTAGGATGGCACAAGGGATTGTTCTTTTCAAACCAACAAAGCATGACAAAAATAGGTTGTGTTTATACGGTGGCATTTATTATGTGCCAGTGCTTGGTGAGATGACAGCAGCGGTCATGATCGTAGACGTGACCATCTGCAAAGGCGAAACAGTTTCGAGTAAATAGTTTTATTTCAAAACATGTTCAAGTGTTGATTATAAGAAGATTCACGTAATGCGTCCAAATGAATCTTGTTTGTCCGTATATATGCTGAGTGTCTTTGTTGACTCCAATGGTGGTTTCAATAGTCTCAACTTGTTATCGATGATTTTGAAGTTCAGTGATGTCAGGTGTGAAGAATTCAATAAAAATCGAGCTTCTTCTCTATCTAACAAGTGTATATTAAAAGTCGACAGCATTTCATGTGGGAGAGAGTCGAGAAAAGGCGCTCACTTCCATTCCATTTGGACGAACTCCCTCCGTTTCCAAGCAACACACATGAGTGAGAACTTTGTGAGAATGGTCAGAAGCCCCATGCGGATTGAAAGCCATAGAAAAAGTCGTTTAGAGGTGGCTTTGGGCTATGAAAAGAATATGAAGATACGCTTTCTTGGAAACAAGTTATAGAATTGTTCCCCAGTGATCAAAATCGACTCTGTTTTCCACAACTATACCGCTGAGGTGTCATACTTGTAAATGATTACATGCATGACCTTCATTGTTATTTCCGCTTGGTTGCAATAAAATATTGCTTGTCCTTCGGGCGACCTTACTAGGTTGTCCCAATGTTTATGGCACCGGCTCCACGGTTGATCCTGATAGGTCGCGACCGCATTTGATCTTTAGGTACTGCGTAACACTATTGCCTTAAGAGCAAAAGGGGCTATGTAACAGATTGGTGAGAACGCATTCGGTATTCCGTAGGCTAAAGTAAGCGTTATCTTCATGAACTTCTGTTGCCGAGTGGACAGCAATGCTGGGATATCTTGTTTAACGGGCAGGTGAGATTCAGTAATCCGTTCATGTAAGATGTAAATAAATGAGGTTAGCTAAAGTAAAGTATGAGTCTCAGCTATCTAGTTACTGGTCAAACTTCACTCAATACATTCTTGAACGCTATAGGGTTCCAAAAATTGCACTTTGTGTGTATGGTGGATTCTTTATCCAAATGCCGGCCAGAAGTTCTTTGAGCGTGCCAGATTCACTCGGACCTCAAGGATCGAGGTCAACACAGATGTGAAATTAACTTTAATGGTGGCTTTGATGTTAGTGGGCGCTATCTCTGCCGTATAGTGTAGGGAATTCGATTTGTTTTGCATTTAAAGCCTTTGGTTGCTGGGCCTAATAACGGTTCTCCGTGCATTAACGTGTTAAGGTATTTATGGTATCTTATCATGCTTAATGTTTACTGCGAGATTTTCCGTCGCCAAACCTCTGCAAATCCCAAACAGGACGTCATCGAATTGCAACGAGCGAGTTCACTAAGCTCAGATTCTTGCCTCTACCGAATTAGGGATTAGTATCACAGGCTGTGTGATAATTCTGATAGATCATTCCGGACATACTTCACAGATGACCATTGCTTGCATTCCTATAGATATCAACATACTCTGACTCAGGTTTGAGTGCATCATGGGGGCTATGAGTGCCTAGATTTCACACACAGTGTTATTAAAAATGGTCTTTGTACATTGGGGTCGCAACTTTATTTACGGAAGATATTTAAGATATGCTTCGCTCAAAACCATGATGAATTTCCTTTACCCTGTATTGGTGCTTAGCTCAATATGGCATCCAAATACCTTCATTGTAATGAACAAATTTCTTGCGAAATCTGGCATCACCTCAGTCTGCAAAATGCCTTGTTAAAAGAACGGTTTTATGACCGTGAACAAAGTAAATTGTAAACCCACACCCCTCATTGCTTAAGAGGTTAAGGCGTTTTCGCACCTTCCTTGGCCTTTCAGGCTAATACCAATCTTATAATCTGACTAGTGCCACGAAGTTTTTCATTGTAACTTTGAAGCATTCTTGAACTTGCTTCTTAAGTAATATCCTCGTGGCGTCATACCAGTTGCAAAAAACTATTCGATGTAAACAGGCTCATTTTCTTTGTGCTCCAGCCCTAGTGTTCTTTTTGAGTTGTCTCCGAAAAAATATTTTAAAGGAGTCTTCGATTCAAACAGATAGTGACTCGAGAAATATGCATTTTGTATGATTTTCATTAAATTGTATGCCCCTTTTAATTGGCCATATTTGCGAGTGTGAATTTCACGAATATGGCTGGCAAAATTTAATTGTGGTGGTGCTGCTAGGTGAACTGCGAGCTTGGCGCATTGATGGTTGACGACCCTTGGGGTAAGTTGTATAGATTTGGTAAAAGCAGAAGAAAGCCTGACGATTGGTATTTTCCATCGATATTGAGGAAGACGAAGGGTGCTTGTCTGTTTAAATTAAGAAATAAAGACCGACATAATGTGCCTCGTATTTGTCTTCTACCAGTGCTTAGCAAGGTGCTGGAGATGGTTCAGTGATTGACAGTTCGACTCGGCAGGACAGAATCTAAGAGGCACTCGCGCAGACAATCTAGTGCTGTTGGTTCAAGAGAACTTTGCTCAGACTTCGAGAGGAAGACAGGAAGCCTCATGATTATTGTAAGCAACTGGGGCAGGAGTGGCTGTGTCCTTGAAGAGGACTGCGATGATACTTTTTCGAGGAATATTATCACAGAATTGTCTTCCAGTGTTCGAACTCGATCGTGTTGCTTTCTTTGTGCCAACGTGGTAGCTGAAACAGGTAAATGCCTTTGAGTGGACGGTGACCCGGCGAGCATTCACCTGGAGGCAAGGAAGAGGTGACTTATCAGTGCATTACCCGGTCATGTGGCCCTGTCATTGGCCTAAGGCTCCATTCAAGCCACCACCCACGTGTGCTCTTGGATACCGCAAAACCGAAATATATACCTAGTTGTAGTGCAATGGTATCCATTGGACTTCATTTTTGAAACAATTTGTACGTAATCCGGGCGAAATGTACCCGCCCGAGTGTGTAGACTACCGTGCTAAAAGTATGTCTCTACAGCCGTCAACCAGGTTCAATCTACGATGTTTTATGGCATCATACTGTTTGTTTGTACTACAAGCAACAACCATCATATAAATATCTTCTCGGATGTAGCCAAACAGTAATATTGGCGAGAAGTTGATTTTTGTGCGTCACAATTTCGATGAACTTGAAATCCCGCTTTTGTAAAATTGATGCATTTTAAAACCTTTAAATTATGTTTGACACAGTACCATTATTAAAATCTGAATTTGGACTGGCAAAAAAATTTCAAAAATAAGAAAATCACTGATTCTTCCCCTCATCATTTTTTGAGAATTATTAAATTTTTCTTTAAGGACAGTATTTCTCCTTTAGCTTAGTACTTTAGACTGCGGCTACCCTTAAATGCCAAGGAGTCGAAACAATTTTGAGAGAAATGCTTTTAATAATATTATACATAAAAGACGATAAAACATCATTAAATTTGATTTTCTCAGTTGTACTTCACTTTGATAAGTAAGCTAAAAGGGAAAGTTTACCTCAAACTTGTAATATTTTGTTGATTTTTTGAAAAAAAAAAAATCCATCCATTATGTCGATACGCGGAAAATTAAGAAAAATTAACATTGGGAGAGGTATGCAACCAGGGATAGACTTGGCCAGATGATGGATGGCTGATCTACAGGGTTAGCCATATTGAAAAAATTTAATTTTCTAATTGACACGGCGAATGAAGAGTATTAGTTTTTTCCAGATCAGTACATTAACAACCAAGACCTGATTTTAATGTAAAAGGCAACTTGTTGAAATAGAAATAATTTTATGATATGACTTTTGAAGAAGGAAGAAATTTATCTAAAATATATGTTTTGTTTTATTTTAATATTTAAGTCAATTTAATGGCTTTTCCACAGAAAACTATTTCAGGTTGACTTTTTAAGCGTAAAAAACCTTTAATATATGATAAATCATTTGTAATACTTACATCCATTAACACAACACATTTCCCTTTGTGATTAGTGGGCAGAAATTCGGCGAAAAGAGCTACTCTGTAAAGAAATAATTTTTTATTCATTAAAGGTATGTGGGAGCTAACAATATATAAGGTTGTTGGTCCTATTTCAATAGGTTTAATAGGATCGAGTGTCAACTTGCAGCAATTGTTGTTTATTAAAATAAGAAAAAAGAATAATACACCTAAGTCTGTTTTTACACGGTCTTTTTTTACACGGTTTTGATATAACACGGTTTGAAAATTGAATATTTTTAATTTTTTTACACGATTTTATTCCATTTAGCACGATTTGAAATTTTATGTACTTAAATTTTTTTTGTCAAATTTAATTTTTGCGAAGTATGTTCATATCACAAAAAAGTATTTATGAAAGAAAAAAGTCTGAAACCATCAATAGTATCGATAGTGCTATCGATAGTTTGCGAACACTAGCTTAAAGATTTAAGTGAATTCCCTTTTAGCGCGTACAAGCAATTTTTACTGGTCAAAGCAAATGTGAATAGCACTAATTTAGGGGAATTCCCTTTATGTGCATACAATAAAATTTACTGATCAGAGCAATTGAAACGTGTTAATATTTTGT
>JXPQ01058734.1:0-10036 GCA_001014675.1 Ephydra gracilis
TAGGAAATCCCTGGTTGATGCGTATTCTTTTTTTAAGATGTAATCCGGCTCGAAGGGCCAATGTTGAACCCGTCACAATTTCCAAAGGTTTCACAAAGTAAAAGACTTGTCAGATTATGTTGTAGACAGATTTATTTGAAGTCTTACCCTGTTGCTGGTAGTCAGGAAAAAGAGATAGAAGCCACAAGCCGGCTTCCTTTTATCTCCATGCCTATGTATCTAACATATAGTTACAGTTTTTTCTTAACATATAATTACAGCTTCATATATACTTAAGATATAATTACTGTTTATATAAATTGTACTTTTATGACGGTGGCGCGGGCGAGGGTGTTGCTGTCCTGTTCTTGTGTTGTATGGCAATTTCCCCTGCTTGTCGTTCATACTGTGGAGGGGACGGCCGATCGCCGTTATTGCCATACTTCGCCGTGGTTCCCCTTCTCCTATCGCCTTCGCTTGTAAACCAGCTGGTCGCCGCAGGCATAACTTACTCGCCGCAGCTGGTCGCCGCAAGCATCACTTATTCGCCGCCGTTCACGCATGATTTAACCCTGGCGTGAAGAACAAGTGACTTCTATACTTTATTTTGACGCTCACAGTAGATGGAATAGTCTTTGCACAACGCGTAGCCCGGAGTTTCTGATATAGATAAATATCGTAAAGACGGATATTCCGAATAATCACCACTGAAGGATTCATCATCGCATGCCGAAATATTGAATGAAAATCTTTATTTCGGTTCATAAGCTAGCAGACTGCTGGCTGAAGTGGGAGTGAAAGTAGGCAATTATCCTGTCTGGTTTTTGGGAATTTTTGCAATAGATAAAACTGCAGCATTGATCTTTCAAGTTCTTCTCAAAAATCGGGTTTCTTCCTGACGATTATATATACAAAAAAACAACTACACGTATTGATAAAATAAACATACGTAAGAAAATCTGCTCTTTGCTCATAAATTCCAGTAACAAAACCTTGCAGGGTATTGTTGGAGCGACTACATTTTATTTAGAAGACATAAATGTAAATAATCGATATTATATTGCCTGTGAATTGTGGTCAATAAATAGAGTATAGAAGTTTCACATTAAAGCAACGATTTCGTGAACTTATTTTCTTGGAGGGGATAAGCTCCTTGGAAAAAGTATACAGCGAAAATTACAGGTTGGGAAATTTTATTACCATGCAAATATGAGGGTTTGATTAGTTTGAATCACAGATATTTTGCTATACTATTAATAAATAAAAATTTTGTACAGATCAACATTGGTAGACTTTCTGCACTGCGAACGGCACATTCAGCCCGCAACAGCATATATCAAATGATAATAACGAAAGTCATCGCTTGCGTGTTTTGCTTCAATTATTTTTTTGAAAAAAAAAAAATTTTTCGCGAAGCGCACACCTTCACAAGTAGCAGATAAATTATAGAAATTTTCTGACGTCGAACCTTTGTTTGTAAAGTGATCGTTCATAGTTCTTTTGACTTCTACACAACACACTCATCGTATCTCTAGCAGTAAAGCCCTAATAGTCTGAAGATTTGAGTGACAGCAAATGGAAAAAAGCTTCGTAATTAAAGAGATGAGCCACATAAAACAGTACTGGGACGTATGCACCGGTATAAGCACATGCTCGGGATTTATGAAAAGCATAAGCTGGTCGGAGCGGAACTGGGTGGATGTTTGCAGCAGAAGCATAAACTTTCGCATATAGACAGCAGCACCGCTAGCTGCTCAAAATCGCTGATCGAGCGACGAGAAGTTGCAGCCCATGGCTATGCATGACTACAGTATTCAGATGGCAAAGTGTTGTATACAGACTGTTTTATAATCCCGCAAGTGAACTCGCTTATTGATGGAGATTCTGCACCTCACTCATACATGATCGCTGGTAGCGGACAATGACCCCCTTTGACAGGCGGCTGCGATTGACACATCGAAGAATGTACAACGGCAACATGACCAATAGCCCAATCAACGATTCGGGATGCCAGGTAGCAAATAAGCATGTACCATAATACCGCTAATTGCTTTAGCGTGGATTAAGCAAGAAAGCCGCACATGGCATGCGGCCTCAGTTTGGTCAATGGTTTCAGCGGTAGCTCCGAAACTACAACAGACAAGTATCTCTCATAGGCGTTCCCTAATTAATTGTGCAGCGCAAAAACAAACCAAGCAAGTCCGTGATGCTTTGGGCATTAAAGTAAGCGTACCTAAGGTACTATATATGAGAAGACTGGGTGGCACAGAGCATCATTTCCGGGTGTGTTATAACCCACATTTTATTAATTAAATAAACAAGACCCAAAGAACGTCCGCAGTTATTGACTTGTATACTCAAATCATTTCAGCGAAAGCAATAACAGTAGTAAGCCAGCTGGCCATAATTCTGTTGGGATAGAGTAAGGCAATAGTAACCTCGCCTTCTGCTATACAATGCTATGTGACAGACAAATTTATACCTCTTTATTTGGGAACAGGCGATTAACGCAAGGTGTTGCACACCCATTCGTTAAAGTCAACAATAAGGAAATTATATTGCGAAATTATATTGAATCTGACCAATAGTTTTTAGATTTTGAAACTTTATTTAATCAAATCAAATTTTGATCACTAGTTAAAGTAAGAAATCTTAAGTTATATTGTTGGCCGGACGATTTAAGCATTTGATACTATTTTGCAAATATTTGATATTGAAAGGATTTTGTTGACTGTGATAAATGCAAAATAAAAATGCAAGTGACAATCTTATGTTCTTAGATTCAAGCAGTCAAATCTATCTAAGTATTGCGAATGCAACGTCTACACGCAGTTATGTGCATAAAACAAAAGCTAATAAATTATTTCTCATATCAACATATAATTTCATAAATTGCATAGATACACAAAAGTACAAATATCTTTTGGATAATCAAACACTTTTACTTATGAGATATTATAGATTATCTTCGATTTCCTCTTGTAGCATTTTTTTACTTGGCAGATTCAGGAAAACGTGCTAAATATCGATTCAGATGCAGAAATTTAATAGAAATTAAGTGATTGTCAAACCACCAACCATTAATTTCATTATGTATTATGCCGGCATCTTTAACAGATTTGCATCGAATGTATACACAACAAGTATCAAGATCCAACTGAAAATCTTCTATTTTACAATGTTTCCCAACTTTCAAAAGAATTGCATTATAAAGAGCAGTTTTTAAATCTGGCAGACCAGTTTCGGTTGAATCAAACATGTGTCTAATTTTTAAACATGGCGTTGGGGGATTTATTACATTGTTCACAGTACTGAATGCAGGGCTCTGCCATTTTTTAAGAAAAGGAGTTTCGATTTCTTTGTCTCTTGTATTCCATTTCATGGTTCTATATTGTTCACCATTTTGAACGAGAACACCAAATATTATTCGACTATCAGTTTCTTCTAAAAGCCTAACAGCTTCATTCCACTTACAAAGGAATTTATCTCGATTTTTCACTGGTAAAATTTCATCACGAAGATGGTTAATTACAACCTCACTTTCCTTGGAGGAATTAGACGCTCTCAATACAAGTGATTTAATTATTTCCTTTGTCAAATTATTAATTTCCAATTCTCTTTGATGTTTGTAATTTAAAATTACTCGGATTAAGCCCAAAACAAGAAAACCCAATAAAATAAAAAGGACGAGAATTCCAACGAAAAAGAAGTATCTGTGTAATTTCTTTTTTAAAGAGCATTTCCAAGGTAAGTTTGGTGATAATAATGAATAGGTTACTTCTTCATTCTGTTTCCTTTCATTTTCATAGATCGTTACATGCTGACGCTTACTAATTAATATTTTCCATTTTGGGTTCTTTTTAATCAGGTATTCAGCAGCTAAAATGTCATTGCTTAAATCAAGCACTTTATTTTCCATATTGTTTAGAGATGCATATAATTCCATATAACTAAGTTCGTCAGACGTGTTGGAGTCAATACAATGGTGTTCTCGAGATTTTTCATCTAACAAATCATTAATCTTTTGAACAATAATAATAGCATTCCGAATTGAATTTGTGTTAATGCAATTTCTTTTCATTGAGTTGGCATCCAGCATACTTTCACTCTCTGTACAAACATCCAAGTTACAACTACTTTCGTGAATAGGTGAGATTTGAGGTATTTTCACTAAATATGCTGTTGCTAATATTGTAAAAAATAAAATGAATGAGCCCAATAAAATAAGAGGCACTAATGTTTGCTTTAGGCAAATTTGGGGTAAATGCATTTTCCTACAAATTTTACTCCAAAGTGCTATATCCAAATCCGTAATATTATCAGTTTGGATTTTTTGCTTTGTTTTTATCGGAGACTCTTCGCAGTTAATCATATTGTGCCTGTCCCTATTATTATCACGTAATCGGAGAAGCCGATTCACCACACTGGCATTATATGGAACTGATGGCGCATTTACTTTGAGATGCTTATCCTTGCAATCAGCGACGTATGTAATCTTACTCATAGAATTCGATTCAAAAATTGGTTGTGGTGCATAAATATTCATATTACTGTTCGAATTTTTGTTCGGCATTGCTATGATTGGAAACGATGCATTCGTGTTATTAATGTCTTTAACACTGTCGTATATTATTTGCGGTATATTTACAACATTATTGGAGATGAACGTCCCTTTATTAAAATTACTGAATTCTTCTTGTGTTGTGTTATTTCTTTTCAGATAGTAGACTTTTCCATTCAACATATATTCCAACTTTTTCAAGAGTATACCTCGTGTTGTTTCAGTCACTGGAACGTTTGGAAGTCCAAATTCATTAAGTTTACGATGTAATTCCGCATCTGTTAAGTTATAGAGGTTTCGTTGGTCCATAAGAATAACTTTTCGTTGCTTTCCACGAATGTAAATAAATATATAATCAAGCCTGCAAAAAAAATATGTTGCCCGCCTATTACAACAGAGTGATATTCAGAGTATTCAAAGTGTTATAAGACCAAGTTGTGCTCTGACGTCACAGAAAAACCATCTGTTTCCCAACATAAAAAAACGAACAATCCATCAAAACATCATATCGTCTCGCAAAACCGTTTGACTGAGCGGTACCGAATAGCTTTTGTAGCCATTTTGCTATTTTCAAAGACATGACCCAATATATTGTCTTAAAGCGCAGTAAAAATGTGTTCTACTAAATTAAGTGAAGAATGTAAAATAATTTTTGATGTTATTGTATAAATTAAAAGCTTCGAATAACTTAATAAAGATATAAGTGACGTTATGTCAATTTCGATTGTGGTCAGTGTTTTCATGGTGGGTACGGTAGGAAAAAACTGATTGTATTACAAAGTCAAACAACTAGAAGTATATTTTTAGCAATTTTGCCTAATATATATGATTCTTTTTAATTTGCAAGGGGAAATCAGTACTAAGACGCGTGCCTAATTATTAAATTCCTGTGTTTCTCCGACAATACCAATTTCAATTAGCAGTAAATTCTTATTTTTGAGTATGAAAATGGTGATTTCCACTTGTGTAAATCTTTTGGCTATTATTCCCAGCAGCTAGTTACCGATAAGAAATAAGCCCTCGTATTGTTAGTTATAGCAAACTTTTGCCTTATTCATATACCACCATTGAGAGGCAGTCTAATATCATTATTTTAATTTAGTTAATTTTATTTCTGGACATATCAATGTCTATCACTAGAATAACAACGTAAAAACCGAAATATTTTGATAAACATCCATCCGTTAACTTGACCGGGTTTGCTTCTTCAGTGCATAAGTTTCACTAGTAGCTGCCTACAGTTGCTACATTTCGGTTAGTCACCTTTGCTACTTAATTGCATCAGTTTCATAGTTAAAACTACATCCATTTTCTTTTCTTTGTCTTTCATGCACGTTCTTCTCCCATCTTAGGTTTACTAGCCGTTGCCATTCCTCCATCTTGAGGTCGTTGATTTGAGAAACAAAGAAGACAAAAATAAACACAAAAATACCACATTGCCACTTGGCATATTCCAAGGGCTGCAGGCTGCCCACTCCCTTAAATGAACGACTTCGTTAAATACAATCGTGTGGGACACGCAACCGTCGGTTATTAATCGTAATTTTCTTTATTTCCTTAATATGCTTGGTTTTGTCTTCTTTGTGGCAAAACATAGTTGATTTGAACACTGGAATCTTGAATATTGCAGTTCGTTCTGCAGACGCAATGAAAATATAGTGGTGGGATCTTTCTTGTTGTAATGCATGTTTTGACCGTTTTGGTTTCGATTTCATTTTCGGCTTTTAAGTTCCTGTTTGTTGATTTAGCCCATTCCGATTGGATTCATTTTAACCACTTAGAATCATGTTACGACAATTGCGCAGAATTAATTTCCATTATGAGTGAATAAAAACTATATTGATATTAGTTATATCACAATAAAAAGGACATTATGTGCAACTAGAAATATGTCATTACTGGCTGCAGTGATTTGGTATTAGAAAAATCGTAAAGATATGATTGCTTGCATTTATATAGCACATTGTCAGCTGAGTTTAAGGAATGGTTCTTGAAATTTAAATTGTATTGAATTTTAAATTTTACGAGTAGTCTAAGTCCGCTTTGTAGTTTATGCTGATTTTGAGAGTATTCTTGAAACTCTCGAAAATGTTAATGAAGTGACAAATCTTTAACATTCAGAAAACCTTATCAAAGATTTAGAGAAAATTTTTGATAATTATTTGAATGTGGTTAGTCCTGAAATTCCGCTAACGCAGGAAAAGGGAATCCCTCATTTAATGTCAACAAAATGCCTTATCTGTTACAATCGTAAAAATGATAAAAAGGTTAGGGATTATTGTCAATTAACCGGTAACTATTGTGGAACAGCACATAATCAACGTTATTGTTCATATAGTACTACTAAATTTATACACATTTTCCTTCATATATGTTTGGTTGTGATATTCTAGTAGACAAAAATCCCTGGCGAAATCGAAATAGCTCCTCAAAAACAAATTCTATGGTATTCTCTGCAAGAAATTAGACATTTTTAAAATTTGGGGATTTTCATTCATACAAATTCACGGCATTTAGCGTAGCAAAATTTGCAAAATAACTCACTTCTTCTGAATTTCATATGATAAAAGTTACTTTTCCAGATGAAGATGGATTTCCGAGGATTCTTCGTAACGGTGCTTACCCAAATTAATTGAATGCAACGCGTAAATGAAACTTCGCTGCATTCTTGAAAATTGCTTTAATCGCCTGATAAACTCTCATTGTGATGGGAATATGACCATGCACAGAATGTTTGGAGAAGATTTAATTGCGTCAATATTTTTAACCGTATGCTTATGAATTTAAAATCTGATGTGCTTCTTCTGGAAGATATTTTCCAAAATTCCCACATAGATTGCAGAAGAGGATATAACTAAGATCCTTGTACGTTCTTAACTGCTCCAAGGTGATCTTGGTATTCCATACTGAACCAAACAAAAATAGAATTAGTACTTTAAGCGACATATAAGGATCGAGAAGAAACACATGACTGAATTTGATCACAGAGGACCACCTGAATATATCATGCATTTGGATGCTAATAATTAATACGGATGTGCAATGACCCGTTATTTGCCATATGACAATTTTAAACGAATTGAAAACTTCCATCAAATCACATGTGATAGGGAGACTGATGATTCACATATTGCTGACATTCTTGAAGGTCATTTAGTCTACTCAATCGAAGGAATTATATAATTTGTTTTAGAGTATAAATATGTTTATTGAAAGCTAAAATTGTTGATAATCGTAAAGATGTGAAACTTGTATGTAGTTGGGATAGTGAAACTCTTTAAAGGCGAGGGCTTTAATGGCAAAGCCAAATTCTCACAGCTCTACTCATTTTTCTTATGATTTATTAAGCAATTCAATTGAAAGAATTGTTTCTGTATTAGAATTATCAAAATGGTAAATGCTTAATTCATTTTTCATTATGTTGCGTACATACAGACTCTATTATGTATAAAATAAATACAGATGTTTTTTACAGATATTGCTTAGTATGTTCAAAAGAAGTATGACACATTCGATTGTAGTCTTCATAATACTTTCGCTATACCCTTTGGTAATAAAAAAATATTAAGTTTGATGAAGGATGAGAATAATGGAAAGAATATGAGAGAATTCATTGGATTAAGATCTAAAATGAAGTCAATTGAAGTTGAAGTATGGTACATGAAAAATAACCTGAACTGTGTTCTAAAACTTATTTTTTTTTAAGTTAAATAAGGCACAGTTCCACTTCGTTCTATATACACAGAAAAATTGCGCATCAAATGTCTGTGTTTTAGAAGATCACTTCCCACGATATATTCAATGTATAAAATTAATAATCTCTATTCAATGCAAAATTAAACTCCTTTTATTTTTATATATATCACACTTAACAGAACATTTATAAAAAAAGAAAATAAAAATTACAAAAAATAATTATTCTTCCAAATTCTTGCACCTTGGCATTTCAGGAACGATTAAGAAAAATAAATTTATTTCAAAATATAATGCTTAATTAATTTCAAAGATCATTTCATGCAATATGTTCATGTATGAATTTATAAAAAAATACAAGAAAAAGCTTCATTCATTTCATTTTTGAACTATATTTATCCTTATTCACATTGCACTTAAAAGAACATTCACAGGAATAAAATAAGAAATTAAAAAAACAAAGAAAAAATAAAAAAAAAATGGATAAACGTACATATGTTTCATTTTTTCTTACAAATTACTTAGAGAAATTAAAAGAAGAAATGCAACCCAAAAAATAGTTAGTTAAGGTTGTTGCTATAACAAGGAATAATATTACATCTAATAAATGTCAATTTCTTGTGCTTGAAGAGTATTATTATTAATTTTTAAAATTTCGATATCGGTTCGAAATTTGAGATCTTGTATGCACATGATAGCGATATCCCCATCCAAAAAATTTTCGGTAACAACTTCTCGATAGGACACAACAACTTCTTCATAGGATTTGATTTTTAACAAGCGTTATTCGTAATAAGCGTTGAATTAATTAGCAATTAATGCTTAAATATAGGTCTTCATCGTGCAATAATTTGAAATGTCTATGAAACCAACGTTAACTTTGAAATATTCCAGAAATCTTCTTTTCGTTTAAATCTTGTCTTAATACCTCAATTACTTTAGTTATATCGAAGTATTTTGGTTGTACTGGCAGCATTGCTGTTGCAAGCAGTCAATTGTGGTTCATCATTACTTGTAGTACATTCAAATCAGAATTTTTTATAAGGGTAAAGGAAAAATCTTTTTCAATTGCTTTATTACAAGTAGAAGCAATCGAAAACGATACCTTTCTCTATTATTATTAAGTTTTAATGGAATCCTTGATCATAAGATTCCTTGTATGTGCACAACAAGCATTAATAATGTAATAAACACATTTTTTTTTTTCAATTGCAATTAATGAATTGGATGATATGCGATACTTTGCCTAAAGTTACAACATTTATTATTTTTTTGTATAGTTAAACCATATTGTAAAAATAGACTAGCTTATTTAAATGATTTATATTAAGTTTTTCTAATCATTACAATTTTCATTTGTGCATCTTTTTTCTTCAACCTTAACAAATGTTTTAATAATCGTAATGTTTAACACAATATAATCTCTATTTCAATTTTCTGTTTCCACTTCTTGCAATTTGAATCCTGTGTTTTCTTCTATGTAATCAATTTGAATAATACCTGGAATATTTTCCTCATCGTTATCAACCTTATTACTTGAATTTTTTTCATTCTTCTATCAATGATATTCTCTCCTGTTTCTTCTCCGTTTTGTGAAGGTGATGTGTAGATTCTCAAGAACATGTTCCTCACGAGAACGCCATGAACCACGAATTATGAAATAGGCATGTAAAAAAAAAAAATTAAGTTTGTTCGTCTTGCAGCTGCATATGATTAACCAACAAACCATGCATTTCATGAAAANGGCATGTAAAAAAAAAAAATTAAGTTTGTTCGTCTTGCAGCTGCATATGATTAACCAAC
>JXPQ01058926.1:0-14286 GCA_001014675.1 Ephydra gracilis
CCGCAATTACTTTTTGGGCAACCCAATAGACGTGAATGTCAAAATTTGACCAAGACATCACTAGACCGAATACGATTAAATACTTAGGATTTCCCATAAATACGGGGTTAACGAGGATACATCCTGTTAAAACAAACCAGAAGCAACTTAATTTAAGTTGGAGAATAAATTTGCATTAAATATTTTAAACAATGTGGAGATCAAAAACGCGAATATAGAAATAATTCAACGATACCAATTAAAAAGTTTAAAGCTAATTACTAATAAAATAATACAGTTTGATATGTTAGATATGCAGTCATTTTTCAAAGGAAGAAATTAATCGCTTAAGGGAAAAATATCTGTACTGACTTCATTGTCATAACATTATTTTGGAAATCCCTCTACTTTGTGGAAGTGAAAAAATAATTAGGCTTAGATAAAATTTTTTGGATTTACCTTTAAGGAATTAGTTATTTACACTTATTTCTTGTTATATATTAAGCGTTAGGAAATAAGTTCTAGTATATAAAATTTAACATGCTTTTTCAGTAGTCATGACATTACCTTATTATCATGATAAATTGCTTTTACCTAATCCTTTTGACATTGAGTAATATCGGTATGTGTTGAACGCTCGTAAGCTAATTTGGAATTGGTATATAATCACGAAGTACATGTCATTCTTAATTCTTATTCCCTAGCCAAGAACGTTTTCAAACGACTCTGCAATGGAGTCGGACGAATTCTCCCAGAAATATCCGCTGGCGAAGTCGTCCAAACAGCAGAATTCATCGAAACTATAAATGCAATTGGTCCTGATGGTAAACTGAATGTTGCACTCACAAGTGCGATTTAGGATTTCGACGAGGTCTTCTCCAAATAGTACAACACGTGCCTGTTTGACAGATTATTCCCACAAAATTCGAAGAGACAAAAACTTCTGCTTCTATCGACTTTAGACAAGACACCGAATGACTCAGCAGCGTATCGTCCGCATTGCATCAGCGTATCGTCCGCTAAAAACAATAAGCAAATTACTAGAGATCATTATTACTTCTGTTTCATTTAAAGGGAAACGAGATTAATCTATGGCAGAAAAAAACAATACTGCCTTGAAATTACCCTTGATATCAATCTTCCAAATGGAGCAAGAATTATTGGATTCGCTTATGATAAACCCCAATACTTGTAACCGAAATAAGAAAGAGATAATGAAGGTTCCACGAAATTGGACTTAATTGTAGTCAGAGAAAAAAGTTAAAAAACATTTTTAAAAAACGAGGTTTAACTTCATTACCCTCTTGAAAGTACACCCATCCCAGCCAGCGTTTTATGGAGTCCTTGATTTTAATATTTTTTTTACGGTATGGCCAACAGAGTCTTCTTCGATTGTTCCAAAATCTCCTTTTGGCTGTTAAAACTCGTTCTGCGGAGGGTTTCTTGAGTTAACCCAATTGGTAAAAGTTTCAGTTTTCTAAATCATGTGAACTTGGTGGTTGTTGGATGGTACTGGTTTCGTTTTCAGGCAAATGTTTACAGATAAACATTATATTGTGCAACGGTGCGTTATCGTGGTGTAAGATTCATAAACAATTCATGGTATACTAACAGCATTGTAATCTATGAAAATTGTGAGCATCGTTCTTTTTTCGACTCAAATACGTGGTTTTTGCAGTCTTGATTCATTCAGTGGACGCAACTCCCTCGCTTGATTTGTGTGACATACTCATAACACCAGCAATAATTCATTTGATGAGTATTAGTCGGATTTGGTCATGAAAATGAGTTCTCATGAAATTTTGATTTTTCGCCACCAGCTTTGCAGTGACATGCCTGGGCCCCGAAACAAAAACCAAGAGCACTTAAAAAGATGCAAAATCAAGGCTAAGCTCCTCTGCTGCTTCGGAAATATTCGTGCCACATATAAGAGATTTTTTCCTTTCGAGTATCGTTTTTTAAACGATTCTAACATTTTCAATGCCATCGCACTATTGAAACCGTTTTTAACGCCAAATTTGATACAAACTCGCTGTCCATTCTTTAAATTGCACGTAATAGGAAAATACTTATAATCACATATGTTCTGAATACGGTGTCCCTTTTACAAATAATAAGCAATCAAACTAAAAATTTTATAGAGTGGCAAAGGTAGACATGACTGTAATTTTGAGAATTTTTTGTTCAAGGTAGTATGAATACGTAAACCACAAAGCGGCTCCTTGTCTTCAATTTAAAGAAATGCTCTAGGACCAAAACTGTGCCTTCTATATATGGCTGCAATATGGGGCACGGATCTCTCAACTTCACTGCATGCATGTAAAATCAAAACGACATACAGACAAATCACCGTAAGCAATCTGTAGCACCATTAGAACAGTGTCTTAAGATATAGCGGCTTGTATCTGTTCAATGCTTTTGTCACCAAAGAAATTAAAATTCTCAATAGCACTTGAACGGTCCTAATATTAATGAACTAAAAACCTTTGTTGTTAATTGTCAGTGGAAGTTTCTTATTGCTATTTTGAAAATTTCTTGAAATCAATAATTCGAAAAACAAACTAAACAAAAGAAAATCTAATGAACAAATTGCTTGTTGTTAAACATCTAAGAGCATAAGTAATGATTAAATCTTAATTGTCACACTTAATATCCTATCCCCTTTGAACGACAGTTCAATTACACCTGTACCACAAACTCAGCCTTCGAAGTTCTTTGGCGTCGTTGCGCTCAGGCTATAAAAGTTTAATGACTTATGTTAATTTTATATGCGTTCTCAACGCCATATCACTACAGATGACAACTTGTTTGAGCATATCTAAGTGATAGTAGACAATGCTATAGTTATCTGGTTTTGCAAGGAAAGTTTATGTGGCAGTTCTCCTAGAAGAAGTTCATGACGTTGCCTTTGGATTTTTGATAAAATCTGCAGCAAAAGATTGTCGTAGCTTCGTCATTTATTACCACACTTATATATTGGTTCTACGAAGTTAAATGTGGTCAAACATCCGTTTCTGATGAGGAGCGATCTATGGTGCAGCCGTTTTCTTGGTGTTTCTAGACCTTTTTTTACCGGTTTTATGGTTTAACAAATATTTTGCTGCTTATTTCTTAGTACTTCTAAGCCTAATGTAACCCGAATTAAACCATTACAGGCGATAAAATTCCAATGAATTGTATAATATTGTACAATATGGTATTTTTAACTATCGAGGACACTTAGTAGAGACATACTCTTATCGAACCACATAGATAAATGACCTTTACAAGTAGTAGTAGTGAAGTAGTAAGGGAAGGGCATAATGGTTTGGCCATATATTCTAACTTTTGCCTGAGCACCAGTAAGAAATCTTTGACTCGTCAATCTCAATATCGATTTTTTCATTTTGGTCCATCCCAGCCTCATTTGTAATAAAGGTGATTGTGGGTTAGTTTGCATAGTTTTAACTATCTACCATTTTGTTATCGAATCATTATCGTCTTCAGTAAAGAGAGACTGACTGACTAATGTTCTGTTCTGTAAGGTTGACCTTTTCGCAAATATTATCAGATATTGGGTTGCAATATCTTAGTAGAAATCGTATTATTGTCCAAATCTAGATTCACCTCTTGACCGCTCTGTGGTATTTCTTCTAAAATTTGGCGTGCACCCATTTATAGAGCTTAAATCCGGCCGTACTCAGTAACTTTTTCAATGTAAAAACTGCGTTTCAGCACCATAGCTGCTACCAAAAATGTCCTACGACTTGAAGACACTCTGTCCCCAAATATGGAACAAATCTAGTACTTTATATTGCAGTGCTAAAAATGTAGAATTTTAATGGAGACGGTCTATTCTCAATGGTGATTAGCGCCCCCTTTCACTTTACTCAACACTTCCAGTTTGAATTATCTATAGTTTTTCCATGATGTGAATGATAATTTAATGTCGACCCCCGTGATTGTCTGCCGAGGGCTGATCCCAGGTGGCGGAGAGCTACACACGATGGCTTTTAATGCTTTCGCGAACCACAAAAACAGAAAATGTTTAGTGAACTATAGGAACATCAACACACATATGTAACAGCACTTCCAGAATAGGGCACGCGCACTGCCATGACCACCACCTTTCTCCTATTGAAAATTTCTGAGCATATAAGATTATGAAAGTTGGAGTGCTAAAAAATTCTCATCAAAGCAATTCATCTGTCTGAAATTGGGAGACCCATAAACCCCCACAAACAAAAATTAAATTCTGCAATAAAAATTACTTTTTCAAACGTATTCCATGCTGTTCCAGGCCAAAAACACTAGTGAAGGAAAAACTTCTATTTTCAAATAACATATAAATGCTACTGAAGTGAGAACGTTTACAAAATGCAAAGGAATGGTATATTATAACAATCAAGAAGACTATGGAGCATTGCGATTGTGTTGGTTGGTGTAGATAATGGATACCAATTCCAGATTTTGCGATGCGTGTAGAAATTTTTGTTGATATGACAAAAAATATCTTTCTACCCCTTATTTAAATATTTCTTCAAAAAAAGCTACTGGCAAGTTGATATCAAAAACAAATTTCAAGAGATGTTGAGATTCTCTTTTAGCGATGGGCCGTCAAAATTTTCAATTATAGGTTTTGGGCTTGGTGGCATTCAGGCAACATATGATTGTATGGGACTTTCCGCCAAATGGCTTAATGAATAATTATATTTGTTCACGCCGGGCACAAACAAAAGTCAGAATTCAGGCCAGAGTCATATAACGTGGTTGAGAGATTGAGCAGAATACTGGATGCAAAATTTTCTTGGACCAGGACGACTGAGAGAAACATATTTGAAAGTTTGCTATGGCCTCGCGAACTACTTCCCACTTCCAATGTGTGACACCAACAAAAAAATTTTGTCTTTTACATGGCTGCTAGCATATCTCAAGGTTGGCATTAAATCAAGTCCAAGCATAAGCATCGGCGGAGGAACTGAATCTAGCAGTCAGGATGAGACTCATACTGAAAAGCGGTTAATGAAATTACGGTTTGGTACATTTTGTTATGGAAACTTAAATGAATGGCATGCAGGAAGAAAATCTTACACAGTATCAAAAGCAGCGTAGTGTGGATCGTACGATCAAAGTTAAGCGACCAGAGAGGGTGTGAACGCAATAATTACATTGTTAAAAATTATAATGAATGACAGAAGTTCTAGTCAAAAACAGCATCAAAAACCACACATATATAATGTCGTTAGTTCTACTGACATGGAGCTCTATTGAACAGCACAAAAACACACGCCTGTAGTAGACAGAAGCAGCATACAGCAAAATTTTGAAAATTTTGAAAAAGTAAATATTCTGCACGTAGTAGTAAGCATTCCAAACCCTCCACTTATATAGATACATTGTGACCATAACCGCCCTTAGACCGATCATTCGTTAACCTTTTCCACATTGAGTGCCTAATGAAGCACTGCAGTAGAAAAGGGAACCAGATCCCCTGCGAGCCGTTAAATTCATTTTAAAGTTTTGTAAATATTGCGCAATTACTTGGCGAACAAGCAGCGCTGAAAGTCATCTCTGTCATAAAACGATGAATGATGAATTGTTTGATTGGATTCTTAACTGGACAATCCGTAATTTTAAAATTTTTTATGTACTGCTGTCTTTAAATCTGTATATTGGATTATCCAGTTCGCCAATTAAGATGGGAACGTGCATATAAGTTTTGCTCAGACATTTTTAACATCCAGAACAGGTGCTTAGAGACCTTTCAAAAGACACCGATATCATCAGCATCACCATATATTTAGTCATGTCTGTCCGTCCGTCCATCAATCTGTTGGTAATAGAAGAAAGAAAGAAGGACTTCAGATTAATTTAGGAAATTTGGTAGACATTCGAAAAAATATTAGTTCGAAGTTTGAATTTCGTTAAAATCCAACGTTTATATTGGGTACCCCCATTAAACCACATTGCGCATACTTACGGAAGTAAGTGTGATGAAGCCGTACGAGTTTTTTAAAGGAATTTCAAAGGAATATGTAACAGTGTTCTCAAAATGGGCATGATCAAAACAAATCAGAGCTAGCTCCAATGCACTTATGTGGGCCCAATACACGGTTTATGTTAGATTACCTACAGTATTCATTTCAATTTTACTAAATTTCAGTATTAAATATAATCAATGTGTGTACAAAAGAAGGGCTTCATTGGATGAGAATTAAACAAACCTCCAGTACAGTTATGTGTGGGAGTTTTAATGCAAAATTACTTATAGTAATGATTTAAATACGAAATTTCACTACTACCTGAACATCAAATTAATCAATGTGTATACCGAAAGAAGGAGTAATTGGATCGAAATCAGAGATAATACCACTGCATTCTATCCCGGAAGCGGGTTTTAAACCAATCAACCGAACAGAACTCGATTGCATGAGAATAACATACTCTTGCAATTCATCAATGGGGTTTTTTGTTAATTAGAAAAACAATTATTTTTGGATTTCTAGCTGAATAATTTTTCCTGTTTCGCAAAATTTTAAACCCAACTATAGCTTTCTAACTTTTATTAGCATAGTAATTACGGTAGCGCCCTCTATTACATGTTCCATATTGTACTGTTTTCCTAGTAAGGCAGTCTGGTATCTACAGCAAATTTTTATTTTCATTATTTTGAAACGGTTTTTCATTATTTTGGAACTTTTTATCGTCTAGTGAAGGTACAGCGTCATTACTAAATGACCCATTATTGTCTTGGGGACATATAAGTTTTTGTGATGCACAACAGTTCTAAATTTGCAACTAGATGAGTCGCAAAGCCGCATACCTCATAATGAATATTGCTCGCATTAGTGTGGGGAGCTATATTAGCAAATTTTTTCATGAAAATACGACATATAATACGACAGCGTACAGTACGGCATAAATGAAACACGGTATAATTTATGACTGAGCTGCAATTTAAATTTAAACTATAAAAAATTGGCTTGAAAATTTGGAATATGAAATCTATGGAAAAATGGCTTGAATGGGCGTGGAATTGCATCCACCAAATTCTCCAGATTTAGCCCTAAGCGGCTTTTTCTTTTCACAGACCTCAAGATGAAGAGGTAATCGATGAAACCGACTGCTGAGGCTAAAATTGCGTCGAACTATAAAAATGGTGTCGAAAAGTGCCTGACCTCTATAATTGCCTTCAAAGGCAACAAAATTGCATAGAAAACACGAAATTTCTTGAAATAAACTATTTTTTATGAAAGCTTTCAAACTTTTTAATCCAGTACTTACCTCAATAGCAAAGCATAATAGCAGCTCAATGTTATTTTCTGTTCATATATGGATTTTTTGTTTTTCATTAATTCAAATCTTGACAGAAAATATACGTGGTCTGCATCGGAAAATCCAAGAAACCCCGTTTTGTGATCATAACATATAATCGGTTCATACAGCCTCTTGCGAAGTTATTGGGTGCTTAAAGGTTATAGATTTAAATTTCAGGTTTCCTTGTTTCCAAAGAGAATGCAGAAAACTTTCGCAACGACTTGCTTTTGTTTGTGTCTCATGTAGAATTTGAGAAAAATTTAAAAACATCTGTTCGCCGAAAATTAAACTGATGCATATCAGTTCGCCGAAAATTAAACTGATGCATATCTTGGTGCTGATTTTTGTGATACAGCACAATGTCGAACATTTGATTTGATTTCACTCCTATTAAGTATTTATTGTAAAATATCAAAATATAAATCAAACTTAAATTTTGCTTTTTTATATAATTCCTAACAATGGTGTTGCATTGTAATTATAAGCGGCCACAGTCAAAGTTGATGATTCTTGTTTCCTTTTTTCTTTCTTTTTTCTCTGGTCTTCTTCAAAAAGTGCTGCCCCAATGGAGAATTTTAGGAAGGGCTGCCAATTTTAACTCGTCTGAATATTCAATCATTTATTTCCTACGGAGCACTCTAATACTATTGTTTCTTGGACCCGAGTAGGACTTAGAAATAAAAAAACGATTTTTGTAATGGTATTTCAGTGTTCATCTTTGTTTTCGGTTGAGAGATAGTGAGTGCTGCCGTGCCTCATCTGTAGACGTTTGTAACTCAAGGGTGGCTTTCAAGTTACTCTCTCTCTGAACATGTCTTCATGTTTCAAAGACAGAGGATACTGCCCACTGTCGGCATAATTTTTCTTTAGAATGTTTCGTTTTGGCAATGTGATTGTGCAAATGGGCAACGTATGTAGTGGTTTCCGGCATCTTTTACACACCTCAAGTGGTTCATATGATTTTTTGAGTGCTCCTGCGAAGAGCAATTGAGAGAATCCCGATTTGCTTTGATTGTTTTCCATGGTTGAGTTGGCGTCATCCTTAAAATTTTTTTATTGCCCGCAAAACGTGGTATTTCGAGAATACCCGAAATTTGTACCGTTTTTTGTGAAGGTTTCAATAATTTTTTAAGCACACAATTCTGACAAATACTGTCACAAATACTGTTTTGCCACTAAACAACACACAAATCATAGAAAATGGACGAACAACAGACGCTATTCTCATTCCATTGAAGCGGAATTGGTTTTACGATGGGCCGTGTCACAACCACTCTTTCTGTTCTCACGTCAGCTACTAAGATTAAGTTATTTGAATCCACATACAGTTATATGGTATAGCCGTTAAGCATTCCATCGGCATGAGTGGTCTTCGCGTAAGACAAATGATGAACAGTTCAGTTTGACGTTGCATTATTTAGAATTTTTCACTTCCTGATATTGTTTATTTCCGCCAGAGAGTCAAGGCACCCCTGTTACCACCTAATTTGTTAAATTGGGTTAAATTTTTTCCCCAACTTACATGGGAGATTCGCTCGTTAAAAAATGTCCTGGGGATGGCAACATAACTTCAGGATCACCACTCATGTGACCTGTGAATTTTGGCTCACTTCAATTTAAAATTTGATTAGCCAAGCGAAAAACTCTTCGTATGTATATTTCCATGGTCCTTCTTTTTTGTGGAAGTGGGTTTCAAAAATTTTCACTGCCACTTCCCAAAGGTCTCCCATATGCGCGGCAAATGAATTAATGAAATGCCAATTTGGCATTTTTCTTGGTTGAGGTGCTGTATCGGCATGTATTCAAAAATCATTCCACGTCTCCCTTTTTGCATTTATCAATGTTTTTCCATTTTCAGAATACAAATGTATAGGGCTCCCATATTTGGATATGAGACATTGGAATAGGGCAAGAACAACTGTTATGGATAAGTCTGTTGTGATTTCAAATTGTATAGCCTTGGTATTATACATACAAAGACACAAGCGTTGCATTCATATAGCAGATCTTTCTTCAGATAGGAATTTCTGAAATGGAAAGGACCAGCAAAGTCCAATCCTGGGTTTATAAGTGGTCAATCTTTCCGTTGGTAAATTATATAAATTAGACTGACTTTACAAATAAAAAATATTTGTTTTGGATTTGTTTTTTGTTCTAGAGATCGAATAATTCATACAAACCAATCGGACCATCAATATGGATTCACCGTATAGTTAAAATTAATGTTAGAAATGAATATAAAATCACGTGTATTGAGAATAATGCGGCAGAAAGCCTGGGTGTCCCTCATTGGGCAGGTTATTAATAATTCTCCATATTAATATGAAATCATCGATAGACAATTTGAATACTACTTGTCGACAGGATTCTTTCTTTTTATCAAAGTTCGTTATGAGTATCATTCGATCGGTAGCTTTTTTATTTCTCCTCTTGGCATGCTCCTACTGCATGCATTTTGTGGTGCTTGGGATGACATGTGTTTTCTATCTGCTCTCAACCTACAAACTTCTGTCCCCAGTCGTGTGCAAAATCACCCACAAACCGAGACCATGATTATCTTTGCAACGAGTAGCGAACAGTACGAGCTTAGTGACAACGAGTGGAGAACGCATAGTTTCAATAAGAGGAGGACTGCACTCCTGCATACTCATACTGATGGAATGCCATGAGCGGTAAGCCCAGGGAGCGATCGTCTAAGATGCAGGGTCGTGAAACAGATCTACACATCTATTTACCGTGACCCAGGATGCAAGTCGAGAAGCCGATCAATCACTTCTTCCCACCTTAAATTTAAGCACCTAATCATTTTTTTATTTTATAAAACTACATGCTTACATGTTGCCTCCTGGAATCGACCCTCTGAGTTTCGTTATTTCCTTTAAAATTTTTTTTTATGGCTCATCATTTATTAACATAGTTCATGGTTATTGATAAGTTTCTGACGACTATTTTAACTGCGGTATGCCTTAAATGACGACTTATGCCTCTATATGACATGTATTTTTTCCGTGCGTACTTGTTTTGACGTTTTACACACGGCTTTAATATGTCTCCGGAGACTACGTCGTTAATATCCAATTTTCTGGCAAATTATTGAGCCCTTAAGTAAAGCATTAAAACCAGACTCATTAAGTTGTGATAATTTCAATTAAAGAGATTAATGAATGAAGCTTTCACAATGCATGTCCGTGTACTAGAAATGCACACTTTTAATTTCAGCCGCAACAGAAAATAGTTGCTCTGAAAAATTTTTATCGCACATGATTAAAAAAACAATATTTTAATACTTGTTTAATTATAAGGATGTCAAATTATTATTAAATTTTTTGGAATGATTTGTTATGAAAATATAAATCTTGCAGCCCAACTTTAGTTATAAAATTAATTTTTAATAAATTATGGGTATCACAGAATATTGTTGTTAGTGCATAGACATTGACAAAACTGTGATTTATTAGTATTATGTCCAACTATACAATATATAATAAATTCATTAACTGACTATTTTGGCCTCTAAGAATTGAATTTTGATTTTTGCACTTCATCTTATATTAAATTTCAGGAATAGTTGTAAATAAGTGTAAAAGAAAAAGGATTTTGTTTTGCTCATGAATGCAGCTACATATTTAATAAAAACAAACGCAGTATTTTGGGTTTGATATATTAACATGAAACGGTCTAAATCAACAAAAAAAAAATGTGTTGTTTTGAATGCTTGAAGCTTAATTTATAATTAAGCAAATATTTCAAGGTAAAATAAAGAATGTCTGTCAAATATAATTTTGTATAATTTTCTTAATATTTTTCATGCAACCATGCCTATTCGAACCGAAGTGAAAAATTATGATATTACTGCGTATGTACGCATATCATTTTCTGAGTTTGATTTCAATAAAGTTCATAGCAAAATAAACAAAGTACTGTTTTATGGTAAATTTAAACTTCTCACGAATAAATCTATAATTGCATTCGAAAAGTTCCTATAAGCAGATTAGGCGTATAAAATTTAAGCTAAATTCATTTACAACAGCAGAAATATTCATACTAGTTACAAACAATAAATACAAAAATTTTATATTAAGTTTGAACGCAAACTAATATATTATTGTGAGTTTGGCAAATACCCAAACCCAAGAAAGTACTATTTTTTTTTTTGACTTGTTTGCTTTAATCATTTTGCCAACGGCACATTTCAGTACAAGGCTATACTACAGAAAACAAGATTTATACCCTTTTTAGTAATGCTTCACTTAATTTAATATCCTTATCTAATTTTTAATTGGTCTAGAGCGTTTTTTCAATTTCTTTTTCAAGGAAAAATAATTGGAAGTGATCAACAGCGACAAATAAATATCACATTGGGTTTTTGAATGTAAATTGTTCTCGTTTCCAGACGAACCTCCAAAAAAACTCGGAATCGCGTATATGAGAATGAACACTTAAACGAGTTTTCATTGTGAACTCTTTTGGTTGTTGCAAAGTGGTTTAAAAACCAAAATTCCCAAATGTTAAGGGCAATTTACTTACCCAGGTTTTTTAGCTACGGCGATATATTTTTAGTAAACCACAACGCCGAGGATCTATCATTTAAATTCACTCGCTTTTCGCTTTTGGCGTATACCAGTATTTATAATTTAACTATGTTTTACCATCAATTTTTGCTATAGTAGCTTGAAATAGGTAGTAAATTAAATCAAAACAAACATATCAAAGATTTTTGCTTGAAATAACCATTACCATTAGAATCTATTAATTTTAAGAAAAAAAGTTCTATGGTTCTTAACGTGTGTGGACAGAGAGAATTGTTAATTTCAATCGTAAGAAATTATAATAATTCAGGAAAAAAGTAGAAATATTTTTGCGCTTCTTCAGTGAACCAAATTTGAGGTTGTAAATCAGGAGGGTGTGCATCAAATCACTATTTGCAATGTTATTAGATTTTTCCTTTTTTTATTTTTTAGCAAGAGGTATGCTTGGATAAAATTATGAAAAAAAAAAGAAATCAACCAAATTTAGACCTGTCCTCCACAGGTTTACAAGGTTCAGATTTCCATTTGCTTTTGAAGCAGCAGCTTGCAGTACATAGTTGGGGCGAAGAAGTTGAAGAAACATTNGGAACATGTAATAGAGGGCGAAGAAGTTGAAGAAACATTTTTGCAATACAATTTGTCTTTATTCTGCATATAGTTGCTTACTAGTGCGATACAGCGATTGAGCCTATTTTTCCATACCATTTGCATTACATGTTACAGCGATTATGTATTGATCGGCGATAATTTCTTTTCAACGAAATTTTCCTTGATACTGTAGATGCGAACGCAATTCGATACCCAGTTCATGCAATTCAACATCACTTTCTTTTTTTCAAATGGGACCATTTTTCGATGATTTCGTCCTTTAAACACGATATGCATCCCAGCTGAATCTTGCGTCTTTCCATGCTTTGGATTTGATTCACCACGTGTAGCCCACTCAGACTACTATCGATTGGATTCTGGTGTGAAATGATGCAGCCATATGTTATCCATGCATAAATTTTGTAATGGCTTAACACCTTCCAACACTACTCAGACTCAACAATTTGTCGTTTTTTATTCGATTGTGAACTTGCGCGGAACTTACCTTGGACGGTTTTCCTATACCCAAATATACATACACCAACAAGGACCATGCATTCAACAGGGTTCTTTGATACTTTTATACCTTCAGCTATCTCCATCAACTTCTCTTTTACGGCGAACCAATATAATTTAAAAAAATTATTTTCCGGACTATTTTGATGTTTTCGTAGGACACAATTTTTTGAGGTGTCCAATGTGTGCATGGTTCTCGGTGGTTGTTTCACTTCATTTAAACTTTGCAAAACACTTCTCAATTGTTCATTTCCTTGCTGTTTACCAAATGAAGCCCTGGTTTCAATAGTATTTGTTACTGCAATCAATTTTCTTCAACTGAAAAAAGTTGCCAAAATGCTTTGTCAAATTTGTACACGAATTTTTGAAAGTTCGCTTAACTAAACACTATATAAATTCAAAACTAGAATCACCGTCATTTTGAGCCCAACTGTTATATTCCTAAAGAAAAATCAACGATTTATGGAGACTTATACGTAAACCAAAACTGGGAGCGGCATTAAAAACGACGAATTAATTTATAGATGCTCAATGGCCCGGTGCAGTTCATGAGACTTTAATCCAAATTGTTAAATTCTAGGATTTTATTTTTCTTGCACTTACTGCACGACGTTTTCTATAATATACAGCTGTTTAAATTTTCAATACATATTTTGTAACGCGTTTTGCGTTTGAGTACTATCTTTATTTTACAATATGAGTTATCTTATATGGGGGAGTGACGATTTCCCTGCCGGATCGTGTAAGTGACTTGTGTGGTGTGGCAACAACTTGGCAAAAATGCGTGATCCTTACTATTCTTGGTTAGTGTTCCCTATGAAGCAACTTGTTTAGGTTTAGTACGTTTCTACTGACCGTCGCTTGTAAAACGTTGGTCCGACTTCTCTGATTAGTGACTTTATATTGATCTTCGCTTGTAAAACGTTGATCCAACTTGTTTAGGTTAGTGCGCTTGTACTGCTCGTCGCTTGTAAAACGTTGGTCCGACTTGTCTAATTAGTGACACTTTATTGATCTTCGCTTGTAAAACGTTGATCCAACTTGTTTAGGTTAGTGCGCTTGTACTGCTCGTCGCTTGTAAAACGTTGGTCCGACTTGTCTAATTAGTGACACTTTATTGATCTTCGCTTGTAAAACGTTGATCCAACTTGTTTAGGTTAGTGCGCTTGTACTGCTCGTCGCTTGTAAAACGTTGGTCCGACTTGTCNTTGGTTATTGGCCCTATATTGATCTTCGCTTGTAAAACGTTGATCCAACTTAATTGTATTTAGTAAATTTCTACAGATCTTGCCTTTTCCCAAGTTGTTGCGTTGTACCTTGTNTACTTGTCAGACGTTACGAATTAAATCCTCCTTTTGCTGGTTTGTGGTTGGCCTTT
>JXPQ01059423.1:255-13196 GCA_001014675.1 Ephydra gracilis
ATATCTCAAAATTGCAGTATTTATACTAAATTTAAGTGGTAATAATTTCAACCTAGGCCTTAACAGTGTTTTATATTGAAGGTGTAGAAATTGTAAATTTTTTCTGGTTCACTCCTTATTTGCTTCATGTGTGGGTTGTTATTGTCTTTGCTGGTCAAGTATCAGCTTCATATTTGCTTTGATGATCCTATTTCTATACAGTCGGTAAAACCTACATTGGCCACACTCAACATGCCGCACTTTTAAGTCTGTAGCGAATAATGATACACAGGCTCGAAAACATGATTTTTGAAAATAAGTTATTTAAAGAAATGAACAGTGCTGGATGAAAAAAATCTCATAACAAATCGATTTAAAGATTCCTGTGGCCCGTGTTAGGGGGTTTAGCTTTTTTTTCAGCACTCACATATTGAGCGGTTGAAGAGAACTCTTGTGGGTGTAGTGGCCATGAATTCAGTTTCGAGATAGATGCCATATTGTGTCAAATTGTGCTGAATGGTCAGTCGGGTGTGTTGCTTGCTTGTTGAAATTTTCATTCGTTTTCGTTTGGTCTAGATTATTCTGTGTACCATTGTTTATGATTTGACAAACCCAACACTTGATATCAACAACTTTTTACGTGGAAATAAAGTATAAATACCAACTTTAAAAGCTTAATCAACATCAAATGCATTCGCAAAGTTTTGCATTATGATTTGACTAGGTCAAGTAAAAATATATTCAAAACAACGTAATCCGTCTCTCCATTAACTTTTGGTTTTCCTGTTGTTTCATCAGAATTTACTGTATTGCTTAAATATTTTAATATTTCCATATAATCCGTCAATTATTTCGAGTACCTTAAATATAATTTTTAGCCTTGGATTCAATGAAAGCGGTATAAAGGCCAGGAAATTCATGGTAAGCTACTGAAAATATGTTTTGTAGAAGTTTTTTGATATAAAACTGAGGTAGTCCATATTCAGACTTGGGTATGCTCAATGCTGCTTTACCCACAATTGAACTCTAAACTACTGAAATTCCGAATTGAAGCTTTGTTTTTCCATAATATACTCCCAATCGAATAGTAGTTAAGAGTGATTAATCCATTCAAGACTGAAATTACTGCTGTGAACTATGTAGTCGGTCGAGACCATTCCATCTATCAAATATTTTATAAATTGCACCAACCTGATAAAAATAGGAAAGATTTGGATTTCAGCAGTTGCGAAACGCACTGTTAATTGACAAATTCAAAAATTTGAGCGAAGTAGATCCAGAACATTGCGTGTGAACATCAAGATTAAAAGCCATGACTGTCAAAGTAAGTACTTGAAATTATATGGTAATTTAAGTACGATTAAGATCATTAAGAAATTCATATCTTCGAAATTCATTATCTTCGCAATAAACTTTTTTATGGAATTGGAAAATTCTTTAAAAACTTCGGCGATATTCCGTAGAACTGTCACTCTCCAATTATTATAACATGATATAATAAAGAATGTAAAGTAATGAGAGTTAAAAATTATTGCTTAATTCCATATTATTCGTCTGGAACATCCCATTTACTTAAGGAAAGCTACTTTCTATTATGTACTTGGAAATTGTGGAAGGAACATCTAATTTATATGAGGGATTTATTATTTTTAAGAGTGTGGTGTAGTTTGGGCTACAATCGGCTTAAAACAGTAACAGTAAACAGTTTCCCAATTGAAGACAGTTTTTTAATTTTTTACATCTTCCTTTCTTTGCATTTCCAAATTTTTATATATTCTTTTTTTAAATAAAAATTCTTTTTGGGTTTCGAAATGACGGTTACAGTAAAAGTATGTAGCAGAAATGGTCTTAAACGATAAAACTTACAAGCAATAGGTGCACGTTATTAACATGTACTGGTGTAATTACCACAATAATGTGAAACAAAATAAAATTTAAAAGTTGTTTGAGAAATTTAACAAAAAAATGATTTATAACGCTTTTCATGCACTATTATTTATATCGTCAGCAACTAGAATGTCAACACTAGCAAAAAAAGGGCAATGTTAAGGTGTTCACAAATCAAAATTGAATTTTTTTGTTTTGTAGTGTTTGCATGGGCGCACATATGCTAAATAATTTAATTCGTATAGTAGCTGAGTTTTTTTATTTAAGAGTTGAGCCTTTGTATTCGGAGGCCAACTGCTGGCTCGATTGACAAAGGACACGCAAAATAAATTGATATTACGGGTAGAACTGAAACTTGCTCGTGCCTGCAAAAGTCATTGAACTTTGCCTTAATATATTAACATGCATTGGAACCAAGTAATGTTTTTTCAAAGGACGTCTTGTTAATAATGGTATTCTGGTTAAAGTTGGGCTAATGGAATATTTACTTATTAAAGTGACTTTCTCAATAGATAAAGTACACAGACAACGAGCGAGTGGTACTAAATTTCAGTTTTTGCACAAGCACAATTGAGATACATATACATTTATATACCCATACTGATGTAAAGCTTCAATCATTAAAAAAATAGTTATGTTCGCCGGAGTCACACACGACAAATTAAGTGTGTAATTTGTTAGTTGATAGAATTTTACCTTAAAATGTGCGAGTGACTTGAAGTTTGTTAGGATTTTGTGTAATGTTGAGTAATAAAGTTTTGGCTACTTTCTAATCCCAAACTATTGCAATTTAAACACCTGCAACCAATTTTCTTTTTCAAATCAACATCCTTTGATGGAAACGCTTTGGAAATAGCGGGGGGCCGAATCCGATCAAAACAGTGGAAGCTCATTTGCACTTAAATTGATGAATTTGAGCCATTGTCATAATATTCATGTGATATTGTGAATTATCTTGCACAAAAGTCATTTTTTTCCTTCAGCTAGTTTTAAAGGGTAACAAAAAAAAATACTTTTGCATCCCCACAAAATTATTCCAAAAAAGCCAAACGGCTTTTTTATATACGTCGCCAATGAAGGAAAGAAAGTTTTAGTTCTTTTGAATTTTGTAAAGATCAAATCAATATTTCGATTACCTATACTATACCTATTTAAACATATATTTATTCAAAATTACGGGCTTAAGCCTACTGCAGCCGGCAGAATTGGTATTTTTCAATTTGATTTCAAATTTAAGCGGGAAATTAAGCCATGTAACCGTGTCCAAATATGGACATGATTGATTCTCATTTTCATCATGCAGTGAACATAAATATGATTAATGTGTGTATCCAAAATGCTTCAATGAAAATCAGGGGTATCTTCACTGCGTGGCCCCAACGGTGGCGTTTATGTTGAATGACAAATAGTTATCCTTAAAATTTAACGAAATTTCATTATACATTTAACATAAAATAATTAATGTGTGTACCATTCATGCTTAATTGCATGAAAATTAAAGATACCTCTAGAAAACCTATGTGGTCTCAATAGAGCTGTAATGCTAAATCATGCACAGTTATCATTTTATTTCTACGAAATTTCAATATTAAGTGGAAATAAATATAATCCAAATATGTTACAAATTTGGGTTTGATTGCATGAAATTAATGAGATGCCAACAGTTTCTACTTGACGATTTGCATCTCTTGTGTTATGTTGTGTTTAAATTCAGCACCTCATGCACCTATTATACTAATTGGACTTGAAAATTTCTTATAAAGATTTAACATCCACTCTTTAGTTTCCGTTTCGAATTTTACACTTTAAAAATAAAAAAAGGAGATGCGATAACTAAATGTCATTTAAACAAATGACCCACCGACAGGTTGAACTGAAATGTAACAAACATTCATATAAAGAGTGTACGAATATAAAAAAATATATTAGTAACAAAGCCGTCATTTAGCGAAGAACCTGATAAATAATGACAAAAATAATGTAGAATTTGAAGTTTTTCAGATTCTAAACGATAAATGACTGGTGTGTATTATACAGTACCTTATGTTGTGACCGACTGTTGCTGTTCAATTCATTCAAATTTTGTTTTCGATCTTTTCTTACACTCAATCACCATTCAGTCAACATTTTATATTAAATTAAATAGTATGTTGGCAATTTTCTTCTTCGAATGGGATGGTAAAATAATTGTTAAAGGTCTTTAAGTTTCTGTCTCGGTGGTCGCAAGTAATTTTCAAAGAATCTTGAGATGGTTGGAAGCATTTTAGGTGGTTACAAATATTACACTGCTTTATTCTCAGTAGTTTATGAATTTATGCTACATCATTATTTCGTTAAGCTTTTCCATAAAAATGTGTGAAGTTTACAATTTGTCCCAGCGCTAGACAATTTGTAACCTATGTAATCAATTGAACCTAATGTTTAATAGACAAGTTTTCAAAAAATGAAACATATTTTGAATTTACAGAGTTGAAGTGCCATAATTTTGATAAATCGATTCAACTGTACTTAAGTGAACAGTTCGCGTCAGTGGTAATAAAGTAACAAAGCGTATATGCGCCACAAAAACTACTTTGTCACAAATAACTTCAATACAATTTACATCGTATGCAGTATGCATTGGAAAATTCCAAATTTCATCATTGTTATTTACTTTTTTTTGTTTGAATTCAATGACAATCTTAATAATCTTTTATAAACAGAAAATTTGAAATTATCATTCAAGCAAGACAGCAATTACTATTTAGTTCATTAAATTACAAAAAATTAAAAAAATTTTCAAATACACCGAAAATCACCAAATACATAAATTTTATTTTTTAATTCTTTTAAATATATCATTTCATATACATAAATGACATAACGAAAGAAAATTGTATTAATATTTTTATAATCCAAGGGAGCTGTAAGGATTTCGCGATTATATATTCCAGTTATATTTTAATCGGTGCATCGAACTTGGCCAATGTGCTAAGTGTTACAAAATTCAATTTTGAAAAAGTATAAAGCTGTGGTGATTTATGAAATTCTCTGGAACTTTGTTAGACACTTTCAGTCAGTACGTTGAGTTCTTCTTATCTAACGAATTTATGAAGGATTTCTCAAAATCACAATAATCACAATTTGGAAGGCCGGTGGAACATATGCACAAAAACGAAACTAAGAATAAAATGGATATAAGGAAAAATTTCAATTTAGAGCGGCAGCAACTGCAGCATTTTCATCGGCAGCAGCTACAGGAGAGGTACTTACGTGAGCAGCAGCTGCATGAGCTGCGAAAGCAGCAGAAAAAGCAAATGGAATTGCAAATGCAAGAGAAACAACAAAAAGAGCTTGTTACACAGCAGATTGCTCAAAAATTGCAACAGCAGGTGAAAGAAATCCAAGCAGACTTGGATAACTTATGTGAGGACGATTTAAACAAAGGTAAGTGAACAATTTTCTTCCAATTCTTTCCTGTATAAAAGCAAAATCTGTGAATGTGATAGGTTTATGCGAATGCGGTACATGAATGAGTATAGTGATTGGTATCCATCCTTTACCAGCTATTATGATTGATTAAAAGAAATACTAAATTTTATTTTTATATTCTCACAAAAATGAAATGTTTGTTTAAAGTTAATTCTATTTACCAGTTTTCTCTACGATAATGTGGGAGAAATATTTTCCTATTTCGAGCTATCAACCAATTGCGCTTAATACGAGCCTACAATCCATTTAATTCAAGATGTGTGCGAAGACTTTAAAACACAACAAAAAAACAAGACACGCCTTGGTTTTACGTCGAAAACTTTTTGATCGAATCATTTCATCACAAAATCACTTCACCAGAAAGGGGATAAATATCTGTTTTTCGTCAGTGTTCCCTTAGCTAAATTAACTATTCGTGTCACGGTTAGTTTCTGCGTCACGAATAGAACCATTGTCTACTTTAACCGATCGTGTAAACGTGAAGATGCACCTTATGGAGAAAAAGGAGATTATAACCACAAAAGGAACGGGAATGAAACTTTAGCTTGACACATCTCGGAACATATGGCACTGACAGATATTCGATATTTTGAACTGATTGCGCCCACTTTTTGCCTAGAACTTTCACACATTGGCATAAAGCACTTTTTAGTGTACTCATCTAGTGCAATACCCATCTTCCTTATTTTCAATGAATCTGGATAATGCTGCGGTGACACCGTGCTTACTTACGCCAACGCAGTCCATATCGCCGGCGTACTCGAGAGGCATGACAGTTATAATAATAGCCTTACTGTGTGAGATTTAAACCTTCAGCAGACATGAAAAAATGACGGGATGAGGAGCTAACAGAGATCAGCTCCAAACTTTACGAGACAGGTGTAATTTTGGAAAACGTAATGATTTTATCTTGGATTCCATAATTAGTTGTAATTCCGTATACATGGTCTCGGCTAGGAGCGTCAAACGATGCTGTTGTCTGATAATTTCCATTTAATTCTGGAATATTTGTCTGTGGTAAATATTTCAGGTCGGAAGTGACGTGTTTAGTGTTTTACACGCGCTTTTGCGACGCTAACAAAGCGATAGTTACCGCAATTTGTGGAATTAATCAAGAGAGGACAGAGAACAATAAGGCTTTTATCGCTTGACATGCTTTTCTAAGTTTTCATACGAAGTTATGCATATGTTTTTTAAGTCCTCGCTTTGTACAATTCTGTTTTATGGTACCATATCCGGCTGAAGAGTTGGAAGCTGATGGACTCTTTCTGACGAGAACTTTTAGCTATTGTTGTGGTTGGGCTTGGATTTTTTTGCCGGAATAGTCTGCGTCATCATCACTTAGGGTATTATTGAAATTTGCTGTCCATGAGCTTTGTGGAATCTTCATTCGGTTGCCAGTTTTGTCCTGCATGTAGTTATGATCTTGAAACTTTCAATTATACGTTTCAGCTTTTAAAAGAATTTTTGAACCTGAACCATTTCTAATACCATTCATTTCGATATGCTCTGAGGCAATTGGCATCACTTGAAAATTCGTATGAAAACCTATGAATAGCATACAAGAAAAGGGAACAAACAAATTATGCTTTTTTACAATTTATTTGTCAAGCTCCAATTGCGCTGTTGAATAAACAACTTTTGTGTTTACGATTAATTTTTTACTCCTACATATACATGATTGCGCATATCATTTCACGGATGAGAATGGTTATTCTCAACAGTCTGCAGGGACATACAGGAACGATGAGAATAATTCCCTAACCACAAAGACGACAGCAGTAGCAGAATAGAGCAGTAAGAAGAAGCTTCTGGTGTCAGCAGAAAATTCTTCTGTCAGTTGGGAGAACTGATCAAAAAAGCAGCAATTGCGACGCTCCTTACGTTCGGTTGTTTATGCAACAGGTGTCTTCCTATGTAACAGGTGGGCTGAAAAATTAGGCTAGTATAGAGAACAATTTTCTATAAAATTTGATCAGGGCAAGACAGCGATGATAGCAGTAGGGCAATTTCACGATTCCATGTTTATAATACAATTTATGTTAGTCTCAAAAGTCTTCAGTTTCGGCCTCTAACTACTGCATCTTTTCGTCAAGCATACTTTTGGGGTCGGAAAATGGAAAGGAAAATGTAGGTTAGAAATGGAGAATATGATGGATGCGAAAGCTTAATTTACGTAATTTTCCAAATGTTTCCATTAATGTTTGACACGATAGATTATTCGTATGAAACACTAGCTTTTTTTCTTTAACTGGGGCTGTTTTTAACTCTATGCGATAGTCGCTGTTGATGATTTTTCCCTTTTCAAGATAATCGATGAATATAACACCATGTGCATCGCAAAATACATATACCATAACCTTATCAGCCGATTGTTGAGCCTCTTATAGTTTTGGAGCTGGTTCATCATGTGCAGTTCACTCTGATGACGGTTGTTTTGATTCTGGTGTGACATGCTGAAGCCATGTTGCTTTAATCAAAATGCTGTATCCCAAAAACTTCTACTCCGTCTAATCCTGGTAGCGTCATCTGTCAATTGTTATATAACACATAAAATCCTAACAAATATGCTAAACTTGGTAGATTTAAATTCTATAGCGACAACCAAACCATTTTAATTACTGCGGCTGCGGACTGTCTCCGATTTCATCAGCTATGTAAATTCTGGAGGCATTCTCTCTTGCTGTCCGTTACTGCTGTCATTATTGAGTTAAGGGCACAAAGTTTGCTATGAAAATAATCATTTTCAGTTGTATACACGACCATGAGCTTATGAGAATGCATGACAATTGATTTTTTTAATGAGCATCAATAGTCATTTCTGTGTAAACGATTTTACTGAATTAAATCGCTCTCCTTATACCGTCCTCAGCAGAATGTGTGTTTTACTCATACCTTGATGTAGAAAGTAAATTGAATGCCATAGTTCTTAGCCCTTGCAATATTTTTGTTTTATTCTTAAATTCAAATCGCGAGCTCTACGCGAAATACTGTTCCATATCGAAATATACTAAGCCACCCATGTACTTTATTGAAAAACAATGCGGAGTAGTTCTCAATATTTTCAACTTTAAATACAATAAAGTTACTTGGTATTTTATTACCAAACGAAACGAAACACACACATTGAGAACTAGTTATTTCAGTGGGGAAACATAAGCTGTCATTACATCAACGAATGCAAAATGAAAAGACAGAAACTTCAAAAATGAGTTAACACGAAATAGTGTATTTATGCTTTAAATAAATCACACCGTTAGCTCTAATCGAATTGATTGCTAAAAATAAATGTATACACGAACGAAATTTGAGTTTATAAATACTAGGAAACCAAATTTGTTGATAAAACAAATTTAATTTAATGGAAGACGGAATACTGAAGACTAACGTTATGCTATGGGCGTAGCCAGATGAGAAACTAAAGTATCCTCCAAAGCATGTGCAAAACATGTGCGACCAGCTATGAATATTTTTCTGACCAGCTTGAGTTATAAAAATTTAACAATTTAGCTAACCTAGTACGCATACTAAATTGTTTTATTATGCCCATTTACAATAAAATTAAGGCATAATTAAAAAATAAATGATAAACGTTTATTTATGTCTTGTGCTCTGATCAATTGGGTAAGAAATGGCAACAGTAATATTGGGGTTTATGCAGCTTCAAATATATTAAAAAAGTAAGATGACTTGTCTTTCTGATCGGCTTTTGCCTGATGAAGTTTGTTGCAAAATTGTGTAGAGGTTATAAATGTAGCACCGCCTTTGACAGTAATCCAAGTCAGAATTTTCATGTAATCTACAATATTAAAACTTTTTTTTTTGGAAAAGAAAATATTTGTTGAGAGAATAACATTTTTTAATCTAATAAGCAAATTATATACATAAAGATATATGAATAAAAGACAATTTTTCCGGATCATGGGCTTATGATGCCGTGCTAAAATGGCTCGCACGACCAGTTACTTTGATGAAAATAACGTATAGCGCCAACCTGCTAAAGTCAGTACTGATATTGCCATAAGTTATTTTAAGATTACTTCTGAACAAAATAGCATTTGAAATAGAATAAAGCCTCTTTTACAACAAAATCCGCTAATTAAATTCTAAAGTAATTCCATAAACTTTTCGCAGATGCATTGCAAAACTTTGACCTCATTCATGTATCGAATAATGTGTAAATTATCACATCTTCAAAATTATTTATTATGTAATTATATAGCTTGTAAAATTGCAATACAATTTTTAGTGTATATTGTGTGGTTGGTCCAGGCCTATCCAATGACCGCATACATTATTCATATCTACTACTACTGTACCACTTCACAAATAAATGATCTGAGCTGCATTTAATCGATTTTTATTTCTGAAAATACTGAATCCGAAGTATATGTCCCAGCAACATGAAAAACGCTATGTTTTACAAGTTTGTGACCAAATATTGTCTGCTTCCGACACAGCACCCTATTCCCAATGAATATATTCCAGCCAGTACAAACAGTGCTGGACTTTGCCGCAGCAATCATGCTGTGCCCGTCCTCTGAATGCTTTGACACTTGGCGATGGTTACGTTGGTAAAATTTAAAATTGGATAGCGAAATAATTATTTCAGTGTATCAATGCTATTATTCTTAAGAACTACTGGGCAATTCAAGCATTGTTTACAAATATGCCGTCTTACAACCGGGGAAACAGCTTAATTCATTAGGTTAACGTTGTGGTGGTCTTGGGCTCGAGGTCTTCCTCATGCTCTGAAACTTAGCACCGGGTTCCAATTTCTCATTGATCTGTTCAACGTAGGTTTTGTTTTACCCTTCTGCGACTGCCACATCTCAGATTGCAATCAAATAAATTACAAGCAGATTTCTATGCACTCATTCGAGCGATATAAAGAATTCTTCTTCTTCGATTATAGCTAATCCGTCGAAGTTTCCATACAGCATTTAGATCCACCATATACGTAATACCCAAAGGTCGGACTAGGGGTATATATCGCATGTGGGAACTTGATATAGAAAGACCCAATGCATGCTCAAGAGATTTTGGAAGCGTACTTTTTATTTCCCAACAGAGGGCTCTTTTACTTAGGTGCTTACTAAGTCCGAAGTAACACCTGCGTTTAAGAGTAATCCTATATTATGTTCGACCCTGGTTAGAATAAGTTCATAGACACTTGGCATCAAAGGTTGGCGTAAAAAATAAATTTCCTCGGTAGTGTTTACACAGATTTTATTTTCAAAAACATGGAATTTCAAGAACATGAAAAATCGTACGAATGACGCTATGTTCCGATGAACAAGTTAGTGACCTAATATTTTTGGTCACGCACACACCACCACAATCCAGAAAGAGTATTTTTATGATTTTTTTAATTAAAAATTAAACAAAACTCTGCTGGACTTGGCCTCATCACCTTGTTCATATCATTGACCATGTATGTAATTGGATTACGAAATAATCACCGGAGTTTATAAATATAATTTTTTTAGCAACTGTTAGGCAATTCGTAACAAGTCTTACAACCTGAGATATGAGTCTTAGAAGCTTACGCGTTCAAAGTGCACGTGTTTGAAAACGAAACAAATTCCCGTGGTGCCATATCAAATGAGGGTAAAAAGACCTTTCAGACTGATTGAAAGATTAGTTTCGATTTGGTAGCCATTTAAGTAAGACGTGTTTCCTGATGGAAAAGGAGCAGTAACGTTCGTTAATTAGATTTTCGTTTTTGGATGCGATAAAATGCAAAGTTGAATACTGTTGACTGGGGACACTTCGTCATCTATGACCTACGATTTAAAAACGATCCAAAATCCACGCGAAGTAGCAGCGCTCGCAGATGTTTCGACTTTACATTTTAATTTGCGATGAAAAAATTGTTGGTCTGATATGTGTCGCAATCCTTCACGATGGACAAGCGGCTGTTAATTTCGAAGTAGTGTTTCGAGCAATTTAAGTGACATCTGAAGAAATTAGTGCGCCAAATTGTCACCATTGATAAAACCTGGATTTATTGCACACCAGTAAGGAACAATCAAAACATTGGATCTCTCGCAGACAAGTTGCTTCAAATTAGGCGAAGATGCCTTAATCGGAAAAGGTCATGGCGACGTTGTCCTCATCGGTTTTGTAGAAAAAGGGAAAGAGATCCATGCAACAGGGAATTGGACCGCTACGATAAGAAATTCAAGGAGAAACGCCCACATTTTCGAAGGAAGTTGCTGTTTCACCACCAAAATGCATGAATTGCGTTATGAATTGCTGCCGCAGGGGACTATGTTGAAAAATTAAAAAAGAATTTTTTGGAGAATATTGCGTCTTCATTTCTTACATGCGTTGATTCGTTCTTTATTGGTTTGTATTTGGTGCTTGTCGATTGTTATATATGATATAATATCTCCCTTCGCGATCGCGATCCATTTCACTTAGCGGTTATCTACAATTAATTTATTTTCGTCGTTATCAGTCTCTTTGGTGTGCCCACTGTACGAATCGTGCTTGGTGCTCGGTTCGCTGTGCTTGAATTTAGTAAACTAATTCTCAATTGCTGATTTCCCTTGTGAAAAGTCCGAATAACTTTTATCAAACCAAGCCTAGGCTTCAACAATACTTTTAAATTGCTTTCTTGAAACATTTTTTTTCATAAATTTGTTGCTTCACTCAAAATGCTTTATGCTACAAACTGATAGTCCTACAGCTTTCAAATTCGTTCAAGATTTGATCATTTTTGTGTGTAAGCCTTTGAACATTACAGCCTATTTGTAAAAATTAACCGTAATGAATACGTGAACTAATCGTCATTGAATGAACTTAGCGGTCATTATTAATATTTGAATTACTTTTGGGCGACATTTTAGCTCGAATAAAATAAAACACAGTTGTCTGGTGTACTAAAAATATTCAAATGCGCATATATTTTCGAAAGAGGATAATGGCCAGTCCTATTTTAATAAGAGCAAACGTGCAAATCAAAGAATTGAATTAAGGTTGTTCTTCAATAAAAAAGCTATACATCATAATTTTGTTTAATCTCAAAATTGTTTCGTTATTTTATAAAGACTAAACGCACTGAGTGTGTGAATATTTTGTCCGCGGTTCATATCATGGAATTAAGGCAACTTCTGTTGAAAGTAATGCTGAATAGTTTATTCTATGGGTATTCTGTTTCCAAGTCAAATTTTATTCATTTACTTAAAGGTCATTGACCCGAAAAANGTCAAATTTTATTCATTTACTTAAAGGTCATTGACCCGAAAAATATGGTCGACAGTGAATTGTTTGGACATTGTGTTAATAATTCAAATTTATTCATTCATATCTTTCCACAATTTCACCCTTATTTCGTTTAAAGATAATTCGAAGCCTCTATAATTTTTGGTAATGGAATTCAAACTAAGTTTGAAGATCAGCGTTTTGTGCAAATGAATTCTTTGCTTTTGTAAATAAAATATTTTTTTATATGAAAAAGATTAATTTCGTATCAATTAATTTTTCTTGTTCTCTTTGTTTAGGAATTCAGTGCAATAAAACAGAAATTTATCATATTAGGAAATGAATGATTAAAATTAAAAAAAAGAAAAATTGACAATTTCAGCAAAACAATAGAT
>JXPQ01059923.1:0-10108 GCA_001014675.1 Ephydra gracilis
ACGTCCGCACAGCGCAAACACTTGAGAACGAGTTTGAGTAAATCATTTTCGAAAAAATGTCCGCAAAAGGCTGCCACTTTAAGTAATCTCCATCAAAGTGCGGAAAGGAAATCTTTGGCTGATTGAGGTTGGATGTAGCGTTCAACTATTTTGGTATGTGTTTATTTTCCTTTGTGGATGACTGAAATTTTTTCTTGGATATGAGAGCTATAGTCCTGTAGTGCGAAGTAGTTCTCGTCGTGATATCCTTCGGCATTTGGAGTCTCGCATAGTTCCCAAACCTCGAGGTTGATATCTTCAATATTCTGCCATATTCTGGTTATGACAGCAAGAGACTGGGCTGGAGGGTAAAACTCCGCCTATAAGTCCATAGATAGATGCTTTAGTGCCCTTTTGAGGGCATTCTGACGTCTAATCAGCCCCATAACAGAGATTTACTGTTCCATGGAGTGCGAGGTTCTTGTGCTTGGAGTAAGAGTTGAAGTGGATGCAGATGGAATGGCCCTTGATGTTGGAAATTTCTTTAGTTCCAATAATAAGGTTGGAGGAACACATGAAGGTGACATGAGTGGGACTGTTTGTGGAAACTCCTGTAATTCGCTGACAAGTGGAGCTCAGCCTCAGCGAAGAGCGATCTTAAACTCTTCTTAAAGGCATCGTTATAGTTGGATGTAAAATATTCATCTCCTAGATTTACTCGCGGTTACTCTCGGGTTAGAAAATCCGTTTCTTCGAATTTGTGCTTCTACACCCTTCTCTCTGGTCATAAAGTACTCCTCCGTAGCTTTCTAGCTTGATGAGCCCTTCTTGAAGTTTGTGACCAGTCTCCGCAGCTCGTTTCCTAAATCATGTTTTTTTTCTTCTATTTTTAATTTCTGCATTGTTAACGGGTGGATGACGTGTTCCAACTGGAGTTGTAGGCGTGTTGAGATTTACCAAAGGGTGATTGTTTCGTGTCTTGGGTTGCCTGTTGCCAATCCAGCAATTAGTGGCACTTGCAAGCCTAACCTCTGGTGGGGGGAAATTTCGACTTCAGCGTTTGTTTGAGTTCACCAAACCAAAGTTTTGGTAGTGACTGTAAATTTCCTGTTTTCTTTGATAATACGTGGCAATAGAAATTTTTGCAGGATTTGTCGTTGCATGTTTTTTTTTATATCCTCTTCGAACGAATAATAGCCACCAAATGTATGCGTGTGTAGAAGTCCTTGCGAAGAGCTTGGGGTCACCAATGTTTGTTTTGACAACAAATCTAGGAACATGAACCGAGAGTGTTTTGAGGTATTACAGAGTACTTCGTTCGTAAAATGATTGTGCAGTAAAACAAATCTCCTACTGACAGTCTGTATTTTCGTCGCTATTTATATAAAACAAGAGTAAAATAACCAAACCTAAGCATTAATTATTAAAAGCAAGTTAAATACTATGCATACTGCTTGGTCAGTACAGCCATTGAGCATTAAACTATATATAAAACAAATAAAATAACTTATTGTACATATTCGTACACATATATGTGCTAGTATGTTATGCTGCGACTGCAATATGATTCTTCCGTCGCTCTCCATTAATGCATTAAAGTTATTGTTTATGCGTCTTAGTTGTTAATAAATAAGAACGGAAAATGGATTTAAACACGTACATACACATGTGTTTGGCTAATTATGACTTTGACTTATGCTTTTTCCAGTAGGTAGTAAATGGAATTTCTGGAGGAAACTCAATGAACTAAATCAAACTCAGTTCAAAACCGTACTTAACGATATAGTAAAATGCAGTGGTACTTGCAGTTTATGAAGTGCTTTTGAAAACAGAATCTACGTTACAATAAAATATTTCAAAGTATAAACGGAATTAGGAATTGCTTAGTTGAAATCAATTAAGTTTTTTTTGCAGTAAAATATGCTGTACACCGAAAATGTCCTTAATACAAAGTTTATCTGCTTATGACACTGTTAATATGATATGTTGCTCTGAGTTTAATTTAAATCCAAAATGCTTAAAATGTAATTGCAACTTTTTTAATGAAAACGGGTGGAATGTCAAATGTGGTCTGCAGCCGCCAGGGGAAAATATACGACTTTTGCATTTTTTTATAAATCATTATCTTTATTTTATTTTTGCATCAAACAAGGTTCATCACTCTGCAGACCAACTCATCGACCGTAATAATTTTATCATAAAGATATATTTGAATTTCATCGGCATAATAATACGTCATTTGTACATATCTCAAACAGGAACGGACCCAGCACAGAGCCTTGTGCAAGACGAGATTTCCAGTATGTCTATTATTCAAAAGTACCATTTCACGCCTTTCAATCTAATATGATGCAATTATTTCAACTCAACGGTGACCAATCTAAACATGTTCCCTAACGAAGTTAATTTATTTACTTATTAAGAATGATTTACCCTGTCGTAAGCCTTGCTAAAATATAAAAACAAAAGTGTCGAATGGCCTGCATTATGTTTTGATCTGTTGTCTAACGTTTTCATTATAGCTGTAGAACAGCTATGTCTAGCCCTAAGTCATATTGCAAATCCCATATAAGATGTTTTTCTTTTCAAGTGTTGTGTTGCTTATTTGGCCAAATACTTATATTATTTTGTAAATGGTTGTAATTGTTCTGAAGTCAGCACAGAGTATCCCATTGTTGCTGTTGCAATAATGTTAGAAATTCTATGCTAGAAATACTTTGTAAGAAATACTTTGCCTATTTTACAAAATTTTAGGATCGCCAATAATGCCATAGTGTTAAACATTATACCTGGGCCCACTAAATAGGGAAATTTACTTGAGGTCCTCACAGTCCTAATACAGAAATTGTGTTTGCTCTGATTGGGCTAATAACACCTATTCCAGTACCGGAGTAAAAAACAAACATTTTTGACCGTCGTAGCTTGCAAAATTAGCATTGTTCATATGACACGTTTTACTATTGCAACTCATTCACAGCAAGTGTGCATTCACCTAGTATCTTCGTGTGAATGCCACGATCACTAAAGAATTTTTACTTGTAAAAGCTGTTTTTTACTTCCAATAGCGAATGTTTTCTCAATTTATAGTTATAACTATTTCTTAATTTGATATCATGTTTGACGTTTTCTGTATACAAAGCCTTGGAATCGCCTTAAAAGTGGCAATAGATCATTGACGTAGATAAATAAAGGAATAAAATTTTACACCATGATCTAATAAAGCTTTATAATAATAAAGACTTAAATGTGTGCCTCAACGCACATGGATTACCCATACACACCGAATATAAGAACGATCATACGTTTTGCCACTTTTAAATTTGTCTCCTTTAAATTTTCCATTCTTAAGCGAGATACTTTCCAGACTAAAAATCTATGCTATGCTATGCGTTATACAATTATAAAAGAATTTGCTGGTGGTCCAGAGTGACTTGATCCGCGTCGAAATACATCTTTTAGAGGAGATGGCTGTTCATCCAGAGTTAAGTAAATCTGATAGAAAATTGAGTAAATTAAGGGGAATTTAAGAAATGTACAATAATTTTGAAAATTTTGCTACCTTAAAAGATATGGTTGGCAAAAGCAAAAAAATAAGTTAAACAATAAGCCCATTCAAAGAGAACAAGTAAGTTTCAATTTTTTGTTTGTGCTAAAGAAGACAGCCTCCATTTATATATGAAATTGGGTCCAGTCGGTTTCAAGTTCACTAACCAATATTGTAATCTGCTAACGGCACAACTGCTGCATTCAAAATATAACAAAATCGTTGGCGTATTCTAAGTCGAAATCAAACACACCATTCCTAGGGAAGCACAAAATAATGATTCGTGTGCCACGCTGCAAATGACTACGTGTTTCACTGCCATGTGGTTTTTTTTTATGTTTGTAAATTCACTTTATTCTTGTTATACCCGTAATTTTTTTCGTTCCTATCTGTTACCATTTCATATAAATAGCTGTGCTACAAACTTAACAGAAATATATTTAAATTAGAAATAAACTTTTTTAAAAAATATATTAGAAGATTAGTTCAAATTGGAATAAAGTTAGAAATGAGTAATCTTTTAACGCAGTAATTGATAATTTTGATTTTGGTGACACTTTCGGATATATCTTGTACTTCATTTAATTTATTATATGCACACACAAGCTTTTGACCATTATCGCGGTATGATTTACGCACTCCGCGTAACAGCATTTGCTGTTATTTAGATAACAATTTTCGTTGCAAGACGTGAACAACCCTCACACGTTGTTTTACATGTAATTTATCGAAGTGGAGTGGGTCATTCCAGAATTCTCAATTTCTCATCGTTAGCAAGTTTTGATTGTTGAAACATTTCCCCAATTTCAATGAATGGAGCTTCTGCCCTTAACTGCTTCCTTTGCATGCGCTTTGTTTAATTTTTTACACCTCATTGCCACATAAAGCCTTTTGTACCATACGAAATATTTGAATATGTGCAAATTGAACTTCTGTCAATTCCAGTTATTATAGATCCGTTCTCATCCAAAAATGGCTTGCTGTAAAGGTTTTTTCAATGATTATGTATTCCATTAGCGACGGCTCTTCCTTTCAATAACTAGTAATATCTGCAACTTCCTCTCATGTTTTGGAATACCCAATTGCCCTTTTGGCTGCTTAGACCAATCACGCTTATCTTCCCTCAAGATTTTATGCCCTTACAACAATTACTATTTCTTAATTTTTTCATTGTACAACTCTTCTGTTACACACCTCTTTGATATGAAATCAGCCGCAAAATGTTACAAGCACATTTTAACTGCAGGACACCGAAACTCAATCTTATCTATTATTCCGTCGATATCCGCTGTGATAACCTTGACTAATTCTACTGGCATTTGAACGTCGCACAATGAAACAATGCAAGTTTTATTTGTTTTGACGGTGGTAAGGTTTAACGTGTAGGATTGTTCCATAAGCTTTTTTCATAGCATCAGGAAATATGATTGTTGAACCAATGTTGAAGCTCCAGCTTAGCCAAGATTCATTTGTTATAATGTCTGCAAAAAAAAGTTTACGGTGAATTAATGGTATTTCTATCTGTATTTCATTGATTTTTATTTCGATTTTTATTAAATTGCGTTGATATCTTCATAGGTATTTTACACCAGTTTGTACCGATTATTGAGGATGGTTGACTATAACTGTAACTCTCTGGCCTAAAGCCTGCTTATGAACTCAGAGTGCCCAGGTTTTGATATCAGTAATATACAATTTTGAGTCAGCCTTTGCTGATAGAAGGTAAGTATTTTAATAAACTTTACCACGAGTTTCTAAGCATCAGTTTTTACGGGAACTGACTTGTATTCACGCTTAAGGATTCATTTGTCATTTCTGTAATCCAATGATTTGTAGATTTGTCGTAGTTTTATTGTGATTGCTAGGAATTTGTCTTCGATTGGCTGCAAAGGGACCATTCTCTCGTGAAGTGCTATATTGAATAGTTTTTATGAAGACAATAAATGCCACTCTTAACATTGTGGCAAATAACAATGGTCTCCCGGAAATTTACAGATATGCTCTTGGATTTCGCAATAATTAATGAATGCGAGGCTTTGTTCTTGTAACTGAGTATAGTTTTCAAAATTTCTTTGTATCCTCATTACTGAATTTTAATAATGTATTTTTTAAATTCAAAGTTCACTCCGGAATGTTCAATAAAACTACATTCTTATTTCGGATTGTCCCAAGCCGATTACCCCCTTGTGAATATTGTCTTTTGTTTATTTGTGGAAAAATTTGTAGGTTGACATAGAGATGGTACTAGTATATACCCATATAATAATCATAGTTAGCATGATATCCCAATTCTAGCAGTCCACAACTGGCAACTGCTTTCAACGGGGCGGTAAGAATGGTGCAGCTTGGTTGCTAAGTGTCAAATAATTATGTAAGTAATCATTTCTTTTAAAAACTTTAGTTTTCCTTTTGTCGTCTAGTGCATAAATTAAATACAACATCAAGACTTTATCGTTGCACTCTAAGATCTTCAAAATCTTTTGTTCTTTTCAAAAATTGAGCTGATTGAATTTATATATTTTTAAAAGTTATGGTTAAGCAAACTAAAAAAAAAAAAATCCACATTTCTTCTTTTCTGTTTATGCAATAAGTCGCAATGGAAGAGATAATACTTTGAGAAAAATTGAAGTAGTCAATTACACCAACGCAGGCATAAACACAGGCACACAGACTAACTGAAAATTGTGTAAAAGCACATAAAAAAGAAAAATGTATTGCCCAATTTTTCGTGGACTAACATTGAGATGGCGGTAATATTGAATCTAAATGGTTTTTTGTTGCCCCTAACTTTCAAATTTGACAGCTGCAGAACTATTAGTTTATGGGATAGAGAATTTTCAATTAAGGAACTTTTTTTTGATGCATGGAGTGGACCACAGAAAAGTCAATAAAATAAATTGGGAGGACCACACGTGCAGAACACATGAATGAATATTTGAACACAATATAATTAAAATTAATACTATTAAAATTGGTATAGTTTTTAAATAAAGAATACAGATTTATTCAGTATTATGAAACAAATTCACATCAAATTTACATTACAAAACTTTATTCATTAAAAGTGACCTTTACAAAAATAGTTTTAATTAATATTGGTCTTAATTATAACATTTGATTAACATAATTCAATTCGCATCTTACATCCGTTCGCAATTGTATTACTACGCCTTATTATAATAGCATACACAATTATTGATATTGGGACAACAGCCGAAATTTTAATTGATCCTTAATTTATTTTGATTAAGAAAATCACTTAGGTTGATCGTTTTAAAAATAGTAACAAAATAGAAAATGAAAGATACCCTTGCAATAATTATTTCTGATACAACAACAGAGGTTAACTGTCCGAGATATCGGAGTTGCTTATGCGGTATTCTACTTTTGTGACTCCAAGAGTTATAGACATTCCAAAATTCTTATTTGCGCCATATTGCCAAAAGTACAAGAAGATGCACACCCCTTATACATATTTTTACTATAGTGCCCTTTCTCATATCTATTGAGCCGCACACGAGCATTCTTTAAATGCGCTTGAAGTTGATACGGAAATTAAATGTGTGACACATTGAAATTGGGTTATCCAACACAATACGCCCGTGTGCCGCTTATATTCATTCGGAATAAAATGCCGGTGTATCTCCGACAGTATTAGAACGTAATGATGCAGGGTATGTCGCGTTGTGTTTAATGAATTGAGTCAAGGGGAAGGAGGCAAATAGTTGCACTGGATAGAGCAAAAAGAAATGGCCTAATATTATTTACTGAGTTTCCTTAATTTGTCCATTTTTCTGTGTTGCTCACTCTATCAAGGTTACGGAAAGTTATAAGTGTCATTGTTTTTGGCAATAATTCCTAGTATGATTCCGTCTTGTTATTCTTTAGAACCAGCCCATAACTACATAAAGAACACTGTTGAAGAACAAGCATTTAATAACGTTAAATTTTAAAATTATTTTGTAATTTTAACATATAAACGTTTTAATGAATGTATCATTTCATTGAATGAATATTTTGTTCATCAAATTTTTATGTGTAGAATGATAATGGCGTAAATAAAATCCATTAAATATATACCAATCAGGCTGTACAAATATTAAAGTAACATGCTGGAAAGATTATGCATTTGATTGGACTATGTGAACATTCTGTTCTGTGGCACCCCCACCAGAGCGCACAATCACCTGAATAACAACATTGGCTTAACGATTCTGAAGTGTTCGAAACTGTTCAACCATAACAAATCGGAATTTATTCTTCGATATATGATAATGAATAAAGCATTGGTCGATCACTAAATATCATCAAAGCAATCGTCATCTGAGTGGACTGCACGTGTTTAACCAACGCCAAAGCGTAGAAGGAAGTAATAAATCAATACTGTGGAATTATTAATTGATGTTATGTCTAGCGAGTAGTTTGAAAAGGGAAAAATCATCAACATCAGATTAATTTGCGTGTAAATACGAAAAATATCTTAAAAGGTATACTGACGATTTTTTACTATATGCCAAATCCATACGGTAACTTAAGTACCTTGCTGTGATTAAGATTAAGATTAAGAGAAGTATTGGAAAAAATTTCCTAAACCAATAAATCATGTCTCACATAGATAAACTTTAAGAGTTTTTATTGCCAGGTTTTGTCTTATTTTAATTTATAAAATTTGAGTTCAAAGCATAATTTCAATCTTTACTTCAAATTCAAGCTTTAAATATTCCTTAAATTATATCTTGTTGTCATCTTAATGCCTTGGAATCAGATATTTTGTATTTACAATTAGATTGGCAATAATGCAACAGAGACAACGACTTGCTATTAAATGGAAGTCCCATAGTTAAAACCTGGAATATAGATGAATTCAGTCCTCAAACACATTTTCAATCCTCTAAAACAATTACTACACAAGATATGGTAAACTCTTTAAAACGCAATGGATAATTTCGCGTTTATATATGAGAAGGTATGCTGAAAAGCCTACCTTGACATAAAACTATTGGTTCTAGTAGATCACGTTAACCACAGTTGGTGGAAAAACGGATACACAGTATTCTCAATAGCACAGAACAGTAGTTGACAGCGATACCGAATACATAATATCCAACAATGAATATAGAGTTGAATGAGTCTTTTGAGGAGCCTATAATTTTATTTCTTTGTTCTCTCAGGCCAGACCAAACCGTACTACCATAACTTTATATTACATAAAAAAAGAACTAAGACAATTAATGAAATAGCAAAAAAGTGGTGCATATTTTATGTTAAAAAAAATAAATTAAAAACGCAAATGCAACCTAAGCAAAAGCAAACGGCTGAAGATGGATTGTTGTTCTAAAATTTGCACATAAATATGGCGGATATATCAATAGATTTTGTTAAAGACGCAAGCATAACTAAGAATAAAACTTCTCAACACCCACTTCAGATCAACCAAGACGAGAGGATGTATGTCGGATATTTGATAGTTGCTTTCGACCATTCCACCAAAGGGAACCCTCCGAATTTGCAGTCGTTCAACATATCTATAAGAAATTAAACTCAGCGCATATGTTTAACGAAACCTCAGAATGGTGCACCACATCAACCCACCTCCATATGATACGGATGCATTTTCCGTGAACTATTTGACATGGACCTTGATCTGTAGGAACAACTGTTTTCAAATATGTTGAAAGTTTCACTATAGAAAGAGATAGCTTTCCCAGAACTCACTTCTACAGCAAAACTGTTTCGAACTTCCAACCTCTAACCACTACTTGATCCGGCCAGGCAAATATAAACAATAATAGCCCTAATAAGAGATTTCGAAATCCTCTTCACAATCAGAAATACGAAAAAAGTGCAAATCTCAAACACAATTCAAAGGATTGGCCAGTATTAAAATACAAAAATATAATAGGATGTTTAATACGGTAAAATCTTTGGGATTAGGTTGGGATTCTAACCATATGGTAAAAGGTTGCAAAAGCTCTGTTTAATGTGCAATCTGCATTTGAAAATGCCATGCGTTTTTTCATCGAGAAGATGGTAATATGGATAGTTCAAGATCGAGACGAATTTCACAATTTAAACAAAATGAAATGGTTTTTGGATGTAAACCACTGGCCAGTGCGGAATATCACCAAGTTAAATATGCACAAGGAGACCTTATTTCAATTTAAGAACCATGATTGGTTTTACTAACCATATCATGCCGTACTTATGCCAGGTAACTCCACCACCCAGATCCGTCTCGTAATACTTCTACTTTAGCAAGCAATGGTTTAAATTAAAAATATTCCAATGTATCATATTTCAGGAAACTACAAGAATGTATATAACAGATTGGGAATTAAACATAGTAAGGTTGGGTGTCAATTGTGCAACATACTAATGTGCAATTTGCTGCTGATATTCAAAATATAAAGTCTTAAACATTATAATATTAATAGTTTTTCGACCTTGTTGTCATCAATATGAAAATTCACTGAATTTTTGTCGAGCTTTAGGTCTGGTCAATGAGAAAATTTTTGGTTTATTTTTTCATTTACGTATCTTTATTAGCCAATATTTCGATTCTCGATGAGAATCTTCTTCAGGGCT
>JXPQ01061428.1:0-11719 GCA_001014675.1 Ephydra gracilis
ACAAAAATTACAGTAATTTTTAGTAACATGAAAATGTGCCAATTGTACACATTCGAATGAAATCGGGGGCACCCGAAATGATGGATCCATTACGCACAAATTTCCAAAAATTATGGCAACAACGTAAAACACATTAATAATTTCAATTTCATTTGCAATGAAACGCCAAGCATTGATGAGTATTACAGTGAAATCGAGATTAAAACATCTATTGGGGGTAACCGAAATTTTTAACCGACACTTGTCGAATTGCATAATGTTATGGGAATAACTCAAAAATACTTTAAAAGCAAATTTCAGTAGCGTGCGTGAAACACATGCCTTTAAGCTACTTTCCGTTAAATCGTTAGTGAACGTCCTATGGACTAGCTTTTGCTGAAATTTGTAGCATTTTAAAGTAATGGCCAAAAAATGCTTCAATGCAAAATTTGGAAGGCATGCGGTGAAGCACCTTATAAACCGAACGATTAGAAAGATTTTTTTTTAAATTCAGTCTTATAAAATTCAAAAAATTAAAAAAAACTTCAATTGTCGTTTTCAATTATAAATTATCCATTCATTTGAAAAAATGAAAAGAACATCCACAGACTTCCTCCACACTCTGAAACTATTGTGAACCGTCTGAACCACTTAATATTGCTAAAAAAGTTCTGGACTTTTTAGCAAGATTCTGCTCCAGGGCATAAGACAAAAACGACTCAACTTTATTTCAAACAGCGTTCCAGACTTCGTACCACTGGATGATAGGTCTCAACCCGTTCGAGGCAGTGACATGCTCTTCTCGACTCCAAAATGTTGAGTATTTGAAGCGAAACCCAAAAAAAAAATATTAAATTTCTTCATCCTTTTTATGATAATCCTTGTTATGATTTATTTAATGTTATAATTTTCTAGTAATTTTAATGAAATTTACATTGTTGTATTTCCTAATAATACTAACATTCAACTACATTTACTTTTTTCTAATAATTACTTTTTAAACTTTAATATTCTTACATACAAATTTTTTCATATATTTTCCAGATTCTAAGGCATTAGTTACAGTTGGTAATTCTTCAAAACTTGAAAATGAGAAACTAGATGAGATAAATTTGAACAGTGCACCGGATGATACTTCGCCTAGTGTAAATTATGAAGGCCCATCTGCAATTGTTGATCCGAAAAATGTAACTTTCACCAATTCTTTATTAAGTCAAGCGGCTTCGTCATTTTCTCTTTTACCAACGGTTGCTTCGAGTGTTTTTTCAACATTTTCTAAACGGCTTAATACAAATAATAGAGCTCATGATAATAATTTGCAATTAGAAAGTTCACAAAATAGAATATGTAATACGAATCCAGACCCACAGCCAGATTTTTCGAATAACCCAGAAAATAGCATACAATCATCTTTATCAAAATATTCGGATTTAAATGAAAATATTGCCAATTACAGGTAATATTGCGTATTTTCTAATTGTTGAAAATTAATTAATTCATTGGTTTTTTATTTAATACCTTTAAAGCTCCAATGAACGATTCAATACCACTATTGCGGAATCTGAATTATTGCAAGACTTTAAACTTTATAGACCTGACGAAGTTCCAGTTTCTCCTAATCTTGATAAATATGTACCATCAATTTCTGGGCCAATAAATAACTATAGGTTAACTGCAAAAAAGAAAGTATATGCACCCATACCGGGACTTTCAGGAGAAATTGACCAACCAACACTTAACAACGAGCAATATACAAAGAACATATTGAAAAAGGAAAAATCTTTATCTAGGGTTTCACAACAACAACTTTCTATAAAAAACAACAATATCATCTCTGACGAATTTGAATCAAGTTCTAATTCAGTTGTAACAGAAAATAATCCTAAACTTCAAACATCTCCCGAAAAGTTTTTACAGAGAATCACTGCAGATGATGATACTTTTCCAGTAGTTCAAAGCCGCATTAATTCAACAAATAACGGGGATTCAATACCCACATCTCTTGTCGAAGAACTATTTACTCGTAATCCAGGGCAACAATCTGAAAATAATCCAAGCATTCCTCTGTCAAAATTTAACCGAGATATTAAAGTTAGAGTTCATCAGCCTGATATTGTTTCTTTTCCAGTTAAAACACTTGAAAACAAAGAAGATAATTTTGCACAATGTATTTTTACCAATTTAACCAAAGAAACAAATAAATTAAATGATGTACCCTCTTCAATTTCAAATTTATCACCACAATCAATTATTGCACCACCAACAGCATTACCAAAGTTATCGTTTCGCTTACAGAAAGGAACAAAACTTTATAAAACTCCGTTAACTGCAGAGGAAACAGTTCCTTCACAAGTTGATAAAATATATCAGCCAATTGCTGATCAAAAATATACAACGGAAAGTTCTATAATCTATAATCCATTTGCTTATCATTTAAATGAATTTAATCAAGACTCGAGCTCATTAGAAAGCGACTTCCGAACTTTTCCAAGCACTATAGTTCCATATGAAGATTCAACACATATCGTGTCAGCACCACCTTTGGAAAACGAATTCGAAAATTTGGAAAGTACGGAAAATATTTGTTTCGGAGAAGACATCAACGTCACGAAACACGAAAAAGAATTGAAATCCCTTTCCGATATTCCAGAAGCACTCATATTGCCTGATAATCAGTCATGCACTAATTTTATCTCAGTACTGGATAATAATTCTAAAGTATTGCAGACGTCTTATGCTTCTATACTGGAGCCTCACCCACTGAATGATAATAAATTCAAGTTAGACGAAGATAAGATAGACAGCCCACATAGTCTAAAAGAGATTGTTGATGGTCACAGTTCAAATAATATAAATACTGGAAAACGTGAAAATGTTGTTATAGAACAATCAAACTCCACAAAGGATTTGACCAATTTCTTTGCATCACACAACCGAAAACTTTTAGATGATGTAGAATTCAGACCACTGGAATCCAAACTGTCAGTTGGGGATACTTCAAATGATGACAATGTAAGCGTATTTATAAATTCAACGTCAATTCAGCATACGCCAGACTATATTGTAAATCTTACGGAAGAAAATACAAAAAAAGAAGGCTCACATATTAGAATACCTGAAACATACATTTCAGCTTATTTTAATTCAAATTCAAAATTAGAGACATCAAAAAAATGTTGCAATGAGGATATTGATAAAAGCGGTTCTGAAAATTCAAATACATTTTTTGATAATATCACTGCCCAAGTAATCGGAAATAAAGAAAATACACTTTGTGATGTGAAATCGAAAATAGAATTGAATGAAAAAAAGTCAATTAATGTTTTCAGCAGATTATCGGTTAACGTGGATACACCGAAAGAATCTCCTGTAATAAAGGATAATTTAGAACATAGGAAATCAAATAAAACCGACCAAATACGTGGTATTAATCAAGACGCATCATCATGTCTTTGTTACGAATATTTGGAAACCAGTAATTTAACCGAAAATAAATATATAGGTATAAATCCTGAAAGACTCCAGGGCACTATTAATAAAGAAGAAATATCGATTGAAAAAGGTGTAACCGGAGAACAACCAGTTGGTAAAGGATTGTATAAACAAAAAGTTTTAGATATGGCCTCATGTTCACCTAGCCAAATTACCCATTCGGCACTAGCAGATACGGTTGGTATTTCATGATAAATATTAAAAATAAAGAATTGAGGAAAATTTCTTTATTAGCCATATATACCTGCTGTAAAACATTGGTTTTATAAGCGTGACACCGGCGAAAAAAGTGTTTGGTTACCTTTTAGCCATTATGACTCGGCTAATTTAGAATCCAGCTTACTTATTGGCGGTTAGTGTTATCAAAATTAAAGATCTTGAAATATTTCATTTTTTTTATTGCATTTTTGGACAACTTTATGGTGTTAGAAGATTGCATGGTACCTGTTGAAGGTGGGCGTTTTGATGTGAATATAAGGGAGCGTTATAAAATTCCCGTATACTGGGAAGGCAAGCCAACAGCAGTAAGAAGGTGCTCATGGTTTTACAAAAGCTTTGATTCAAAGTATATTCCATATGAAGAAGAAATAGCAGAATTACTTGAAAACGAATATCGAGAAGCAAAACTCAATGGAGAGTGGCACAAGAAAATTATTTTATCAATGGGAGAGCAAGTTATATTTCATGGTCCAACCGTAATGGTTCATTTTCAACAACAACAAAATACAGATACTTGGGGAACATCTTCCGTAAGTTTATGCATAGACAACATCAATATTCAACCTTTAATCAATTTTAAATATGGGTATTTTTTTGTAAATAATCTTTTTGGGTTATAATTCAATATCAATTCAAAAACTCGCTGTAGTCATCAACGTCAAGAACACGTGTAGTTAAAAGGGATCTAGATGATTTCAATATTGTACAAGGACAACCAGAGCGTATTGACCATTTATTATTTATGGTACACGGTATCGGGTCTGCATGTGATCTAAAAATGCGGCCTGTGGAGGAAGTTGGTAAATAAAAATGTCGTTGAAAATGTGCGATTATTGATTACGATCAATATTTTCAGTTGACGACTTCAGAAGTATTGCGCAGCAATTAATCCAATCTCACTACAAAAATTCGATAGAAATGGGAACAGTTGGCCGTGTTGAAGTGTTGCCTATTTCGTGGCATAGTCATTTACATTCAGCTGAATTAGGAATTGACGAGAAACTTAAAGCTATTACACTAGAGTCAATTCCAAAATTAAGAAATTTTACAAACGATACTTTACTCGATGTACTATTTTACACAAGTCCTACTTATTGTCAACGTATTATGAACACTGTAGTGTCTTCATTAAATGCAGTGTACACAAAGTACTGTCACCGTAATCCAAATTTCAACGGTGGTGTTTCTTTAGCTGGACATAGCTTAGGTTCACTGATTCTCTTCGATTTACTGTGTCATCAAGAGCCAGTAAAGGAAACTGATGACCGCAATATGGTAAAAGGTTTTCCTTATTATATCATTAAAAATTTATTTAAAAGGATTTTTTAGGAAAATCCTGATCTACATTTTGCATCAAATATGCGGAAAACCCCAAAAGATATATTTAATCCTCATCAAAATGTCGCATCATCTGAAGTTGGATACATGATGGGACCAGCGGGAACAGGACAACCCTTAGTCCAATATGGGCAACTAGTATTCCATCCCAAAAAATTTTTTGCGTTAGGATCTCCAATTGGTTTGTTTTATATTGTAAATTAAACTAAAAGAATCAATTTTTTGTCGTCCGTAGGAATGTTTGTTACAATACGTGGTATTGATAATCTTGGTTTAGATTTTCAATTACCAACTTGTCCTGGATTTTATAATATTTTTCACCCATTTGATCCAGTCGCATATCGTTTAGAAGCTTTAGTTAATCCTGAAATGGCTGGAAAACGGCCCGTTCTAATTGCACATCACAAGGGACGCAAACGCATGCATTTGGAACTTAAAGAAACTGTTACGCGTGTTGGCGCTGATTTAAAACAAAAATTTGTCGATACGTTCAAAACTACTCTCGATAATGTTAATTTTTTTGGTGGATCTATTGGTTCCAAGAAAGATGCTGAGGCCGAAATGATTCAACAAGTATATATAATATAATTTATGCTTACTAATTTTAATTTGTTTATTTCAGGCACTAAATAAAATAGAACAACACGAAATATTACAACACAACCAAAGTTCAGATGAAAATCCATCGTTTACTTCAACACTCCGTGAACGTACCAATTCGGTTTCAACAATTACTTCTGAAAATGATGGCACAGATATTGAATTTAGTCTTGGTAAATTGAATAGTTCGAAACGCATTGACTATGTTTTGCAAGAAGCGCCATTAGAATTTTTCAATGAGTATATTTTCGCATTAACTAGCCATGTCTGTTACTGGGACTCTGAAGATACAATTTTGTTTGTCATGAAAGAAATATACTCAGGACTTGGCATTAGCCCAGATAGTCAAGTTCCACAACAATCAATGACCATAGAGAGAACAATAGATAATAAAGAATAAAATTTTCCTATTCCTATTTTTGTATCTAAAACATTTGTGCAAATATGTTAATAAAAGTCATGATTTCGATGTTTTAAAATTTTCAGAAATATTGTTTAAATATATATTTATATTGAAAATAAAAAAATTTTATATATTTAAAAGTTCTCGTTATAAAAAGTAAGTATAGTTTCAATTATTCAAAGAAAGAATTGAAATAAATGCAATTATTATTCAAAACGTAATACTATGGTATTAATAAGTAGTTATAGGTCTTTAATAGGAATAATATCGAATATTTTCCAACTTTTAGGTAAAAATGAAAAAAGGCCAAAGAGCATGCAAATACAATTGATTTTTTGTAAACGAAAATGCTTTAGAATATAGTAGCGATTCTTAAATTGGGTTGAGATATGACTGTTCTACCTAACCAAGTACCAAAATTAACTTGGTTTGGCGATGTGTTGATGTCAAACCGGTGTTGTCTCATTTAAAATGTTATGATAAATACAAAGCCAAGGTCGTCCCGTTTCTAAATATATCCCACTTCTAGTTCCAAGATGGGTAAAGTCGAATATGTTTCTGGACACAGAAAAAATTTAGCGCTCGCAAAACATTCATTTGCGATACTCAAAATATATGTTCACTTTGTCCATAATTTTGTTAAAGACATTTTGTCAAAAACAAAGGCCACGGTACATTCCAAAAGCGCCAAACAAAACTTTAATGTTGCTGTCACAACCTAAACCATTCGAAATTCTTAGTGAAACAATAATTACCGACGAAATACATTAAATTTTGTAATAACTTAAGCATAAATTTAATCTTTTTAAATTTGATGGCAAAGTATTTTCGTATATGAAACCCAATTAAGAGCTGGATAAGCGAAATAATGGCGACTGTGAAACTCCGCGGTAAAGGCGTAATGGTTTGGGGTGTAGGGCAGCGATGGGAGTGGCAATTAAAAAGGCCATGAAACACTTGCACCAATATTAAAAAATAATTAAGGAAATCTTGGAATTCAAGAAACTTTCCAATTTTATCAAGATAACGACCTAAATTACTTCGCGGCAAATACAAAGTTTTGGTTTTTATACAATTGCCCTCGCGTAATGAAAACACCCGCTCAGGCTCCAGACCTGAATCCCATTGAACATCTATAGACAAAAACTGAAATGGAGAAGATAGTAGAAGAGTGGTACAATATAAACAAGTCAATTATTAAAAGATTAATGCTGTCAATGCCACGCCATTTCAAAGAAGAAATCCGACGCAATAGAAGTGACTAGATATTACGTTCTAAATGTTGGTTTTAAAATTGTGACTTACATAATATGTCAAATAATATTTATGCTTATTTACTTGAAGTTATTAATTTTGTATGTTTTTCTTCTTGTAGATTCTTATTAAAAGTTACCTATATACCCTGGTTCGTCAATCAGTTTTTGGGCAAGCTTGAAACATTTAAGGATGTACTAAAAAAACGTAATATACGCCAAATTTTGTAGTGATGCCAACTTAATCTATTTATGTAATTTTTAGATGGGAAAAGGAATTATTTTCTATTTGTAATGTAAACGAACGAGTTGACAGGTTTCGGGCCAGCTGATTAGTATTTGCGTTAAAGCTTCGATGCTCACGAAATTTTTACTGCCACTCATATAAAAAACGAACACGTCATATTCAAAGTAAAATAATTAATTTAAAACTCATCTATCTATATAATAACAAAAAGAATCTGAGTTACATGCTTTCTAACAATTTATTGGAAACTATTAAGAAAATAGCAAAAGCAACTGAGTTTACATTTTGTAAGTTATATTGCTACAGATACATTTTGTACATTCTTTTGCGTTAAAATATTAAATTTATTTTTTATTTATTTATTTTTTACTTTTTATCAAGACGTAGTACTTTATAAAATTTATTGAGTTATCACCAAATTTATAATTTTGATTTTTTATACCTAATTGTAATTATAAAATATTGAAATTTGCGTATATTAGCCTATTTTACATCAAGCAATACGCGCGATCACAACGAGTTATTGTAATAACCTGCGTTATTACAGATAATTTCTTTGTGAAATCATTATGGCTGATGATCGAGAAAATCCAGCGGATATAAATGAATTGCGGGAAAATTTGTCTAGGCAACAGGTAAACATGAACAAAGTATGTTTCCATTATTAAATATCAAATCATTTTCAGAAGAAAATATTAATTTTAAAAGAACTTGTACGCAACTCTGAAAATGCCCATAGCATTGCAACTTCATCCGCACAAGAAAAAGTTAAAGTTATAGCTGAACGGTTGACAAATATGAAATCAAAAGCTATAAAAGGGAAGAAATACTTGGATAAGCCACAAGATATCAATAAAATATGTTCATCTTCAGATGAATGTTTAAGTAAAGATAATGATATTTTAAACCAATCAGAAATAACGAAATCCATGAATCCCATGAATACTTCTTCATCAAATATTACTTCAATTCAGAAAATTGAAGATGCTGGGTTGAGTTGTGCATCTTTGAGAAATTTGGCAACGGGAACGGAAAAAACTCACTTGTTACGGCACCAACTGGAGCAAAACAAAGTTTTAATTGCAAGACGTGTTAACAGTAAACAACATTTAGAACAGTTAGTGACACAACTCAAAGAAAAGTTTGATTCTGCTCAGCAAACGTTAAAAAATACGTCTGAGTTGGGTAAATCTTTGACTGATTTAAGTGTTACATGTACCTATGCGCCCAGAACACAAGAGCGGTATAAGTCTGCTACTGATGTATCTGGAAAGCAAGTTTTTTCCCTTGATAGAGAACGCGCAAAATTTTTAGAGAATCGTTGCCGATTGTTGCAAAAGCAATTGGATAATCTTAAACATAATAATCCACTTGTAGCAAAAGAAATTAATAAGAAGGCATTAGATGAACCTAATGAGAGGAGAGAAAAAATTGAACATTTCGAAAATGAAATTAAAAGCATGAATTACGAATTTGAAGAAAACGAAAGTATTGAAATAAATGTTGAAGAATTTAATGCTATTAAAAAGGAAAATCAAGATATATGCCGACAACTTGAAAAACATGTAAATCGAATAACAGAATTAGAGGAATTAAACAAACATTTGGAAAGTGTACGTCTTGATCTTACAGCTAAAATTAATGAGTTGAATTGTGTTATAAATAACATGAATGACTCTTTAAAATTGGAACAAACAGAACTTCCTAGGAGGGACGAAGAATTTGTCAAAAATAGTAGCTCTGTATCCGAAACTACCGTTCAGATATCGCATGAAAATTTATCTAATTCCATTGATTTGCAGATAAAAGCAGAAATGGCAAAGCAAATACAAGAGCTAAATGACAAACTAGAAGCACTTCATTCCGAAAACCAACATTTGAAAGAAAAGGTTATTTCAATGTCTGATAACATAAACGGAGGCAATGAGATTTCGAAGTTGAATGAGATAATTGAAAACCAAAAGAAAGTAATACATGAATACTTAGAAAAAATAAAGAAATTGGAAGAAAATTTAATGGAAAAAACCATTGAATTAAATGTGTTGAATGTTAATTTTAAAGTACTTGAAGAAAAACTAGAAGTTCAAAGTAAAAATAAGCCATTATTTTCTACAAATATTGGAGACAATAATAATACATTACTTCTTGAAAATGAAATTCAGCAGCTTAAACTAAAATTAGATGATTCAAACAAATCCATGATAAAATTGAAATTGAAACTGAAACAAACTGAAAAGCAAATGGGAGCATTTAATAAAGAATCTGATTTAAATGCACAAATTGTAGAATTAATTAAAAAAAATAATGAGCAGCAACAAAGAATTGCAGAATTGGAAGATGAGAAAGGTCAATGGCAATTATCCCAAGTAGATAAATGTGAAGAGCACCAAGATGCATATGAAATCCAGAAAATTATGAAATTAAACGAAATCAATCAGAAGCAAGAAGAAGAATTAATATCTCTAAAAAAACAATTAAAAGCTCTAAAAAAAGAAATATTTGAGGAGACGGTACGTGTAAAATCTGAGATTACCGAAGTTAAGTTGGAAGAGGAACTTGATCACACGAAGGAAACACTAAACAAGTTAGAAACTGAAAATAGTGAAAGTCAAATGGCACTCAACAGATGTCGGGATGATTTAAATGTCATGAAACTTCGGTATATAGATCTTGAAAGGGAACTGCAGAAATATAGACAAGAAAATGTTGAATTGCGAAATAAAATAGAAGAGCTTAAGAAGCCCTCTTCTTCAGCAGAAAGCATTGAAATTGTTGAGTGTCTTACACACCAAGAACAAGCTGAAATCAATGAATATGGTGCAAAACAAGATCGTTCAGTCATAAACATCAATGATATAACTCATAGTGATATTAGTCCAGAACTTAATGAAAGTTTAGCTAAATTGCGTGATGAGAGTGCTGAGCTAATGAATAAAATTGAACTGTTTACAACTGAACGGCGAGAAGTTCTGGAAAAAATTGAACTTATAACTAACGAAAATACTGATTTATTAAAGAAAATCGAGACAATAACAGAAGAAAACAATCTTTTAAAAAAGAATTTACTCTTTGTAGAAAAAAACTTGGATGAACTAAGAAAAGAAAAGGATGTCCTTTCCCAACAATTGTCGGTTTCAGAAGAAAATAAAACCAAACATTCACCAGAATTAAGCTCTATGCAAAAATCAACCGAAATAGTGCCATGTATAGATCTCGACGAAGGAAAATCATTATTCGATAAGTGTGAAAAATCACTATTCTCACTCCATTCTGAATTGGAGGCATATCGAAAAGCAAATGATAAAAATTCGAAGTTTAATATTTCCAAGAAACTTGCAAAAGAAGCTACGAATGCTCATACTCAATTGAGTGAATTATTACAAAAAGTACGTGAATCTAGTACTGCTGTTGAAACTGTAACAGTTGTCGAGACGGTTGTAGCTGTAACTGCTGCAAATGGTGAAGCTTTAGCAGAATATGAGCAATTAATTGAAAAAAATAGAATTTTGCAGAATACTGTCAATGACTTAAAGCAGCAGTTAGAAAAAACTGAAAAATCACTTCATGAACAAAGTGGTTTTGCAGATGAAATATGTGGTAGTATGAGTATAAAAAAATCAGAACACAAAAACACAATCCACCAATTAAATAGCTATGAAAAATATTGTCATAAAATTCAAACTATTGTAGATAACTTGAAAAAAGAAATAAGAAGTGAAAAACAATCCGAAAACGACGAACTCATAAATACATCGCCGTTTCTAAGAGATTTGAATTGTCTACAAGAGCTCGTAAAGGATTTAAAAAACCTTTTGGACAGCAAAAATATTGCACATGAAAAGGAAATCAAAAGTATTACTAGACTTAAATACGAATTGGAAGGTAGGTGTGTGAAATTTACGTTAGTTAATCAGTACTGAAATTAATATATTTTCCAAATAGCTAAATGTGAAACTTATAATGCGGAATTAAAAATATTACAATCACTCCTAGAAGAACAAAAAAGTCAACTTATTGATGCACTAAACAAACACGAACATGAAATCTTTCTTAAAGTAGTAGATATACAACAAAAAGATGAAATTATTACAAGCCATCGTAAAGAGCTTGTAGAATTAAGGCAAGTTTTAGAAAAAGCCAACTGTGAGCGTGAGAAAATACGAACATCTTTAGAAACAAATAAAAGCC